>JBBBDQ010000497.1:0-312500 GCA_037127315.1 Ascarosepion bandense
AGCTATCTTATTTTTTTTAAATGTATTTTCTTAATCTTTCTCATACTAAAGAAAAACAAATAGTCAAACATACCAAAATTAAAGTTAAATATGACTTGTTTTTCTGTTTCCATTCCTCACTTCATAAAAAAAAAAAAAAAAAAAAAAAAAACTTTTCCTGATTATATACCTCCACCCCCATATGGTCTCATTAAAAAAGAAAAAATAATGAACACTTCATAGCAATTTTTTCTGAATTACAGTTACTGGTTCAACAAATATGACACTTTAAATTCCAATTTCACTGTTTTACATTTTTGTGTTGTATGAAAAGTAATAGTGAAAGGTGAAAACTATATCAGTTGCATTAGTTAATGCCATAAGCAAAATATTGAATTTAAAACATTTTTGTCATTGCTTTAAAATCATCCATGTAAATGTATTTTAAAAAAATGTTTGACGTTTATGATGTTCTACATACTTAAAATGTAGGTAAATTTCTTCCTATATAGAAATTTAAGAGTGTTTGTGTAATGCCAATCAAGATCACAGAAAATGATTCATTTGGTAGATTTTGATTGTAAAATTATACAGTGAAGAAGGAAATGTAAAGTACAGTGTTTGATAAATCAAAATCTTGCTGACATAAACTATGAACTTAATAGCTTATCTTGTGTAATCTTTCAGTAAAGACAAATTTCCTTTCTGACTTCACTTTTGGTTATGATATTAAATTAATACATCACTTAGTTTTATGCATGAAATCTACATGATATTCGAAATATTTCATACAAATTATGTGTGTATATATATTCAAAAACTTATATCTTAATAAAAAAAAATCCATTTAACTTGTACAAGTGTAAAAATGATTTAATCTTCCTAACAATTGCTAATTTGATACACTTTTCATTTGGATGACAGACTGTTGTAAATTAAATACATGTTTATTACTTCTGCTTTTCATTCAAAACATCTGGAAAATGCAAATTTAATTTCTGCTCACCTCATAAAATAATGAATTATATACTGCTGTAAATATTATTCCTTATCCCAAAATATTTGTGAATACAAAAGCCTTATTTCAAACTGGAATTAGAGTATACAACTTATGTGAAATGCATTTTCATAATTGTTTTACTACTTCTTGAAAGCTTGTACTCTGCTATTGCCAAATCATGTGCTGACATTAGACTCATTCTGAAAAAAAGCTTACCAAGTTGCCATTCAGCTTTTAATGTGTGTGTGTGTGTGTGTGTATATATATATATATATATATATATATATACATACATACACACACACACACACACAATCACATGCACTTTCTCAGCCTGACAGAATTATATATGATCACCAATCATGGCATAATCACTACCAAGCTTGTCTCACACATCAATTCACAAATGTAGAGTTTCATAGGTGCTCCACTTTTGTGACTACTCAGCTAAGTTTAATAAATAATGAGAGTTGTTAATAAAATGACAACCAACAATAATGATTACAATGCATATCATTAATATAGAAAGGGAGGGGGGGGGGCAAAAATTTATTTTAAAAGTATTTTAAAATGCCATAATATTTACAGCTGGTTACTCTCAATTTGATACTTTGTTTTAAAGACTAAATAACTGTTTTGTCTTAATTAAAAACTGTTTTCAATAAAAATAGAAACATTCAAATATCTGATCAAAGCTTTATTCAAATTAATACCCTTTTCTCCCAATTATTTAAAATTAATCTTCAGAAAATAAATGCATACTTCAAAAAATTTAGTTTCTTCAAATATAGATCTAATTTTGTACATTCTTTTTAAATATGCATAACAAAATACTGAGATGTTACTCCAAAGATTTGAATTTAACTGACTGAAATTTGAAACGGGATACTGTATTCCGATATATTCTACTTACAAATAATAATCTTGATGAAGTCAATCTTCAATTCCAGTCATAATCTTTAATAGTCTCAATAATAAGAAAACAGCATCAACTAAATATTGATCTTGAGTATTTTCAATATTTAATTTATTATAGTGTACACTATCATGTACTAATACACACTGCATTATATTACCTGCAGAAGTGATCTCCCTTGAAGACATTAACTAAAAGAGTAATAGACAAACATTCAACATTAATTTCATTTTTTTTTATCTCAATCATGGTCAAGTATTTAATATTAAATCTATTAATCATTAAACACTTTCAAGTCTAAATTAGGAAAGATATTTAAATGAGGTGAAAGATTGTAAAAAGATTAAAGAAAGGGAAAGTAATAATTCATTACTTTTCATTTTCTATTCTATAGTGTTGCTATAATAAATGACTGCATTTTATAAATCTGTTTTATCTTCAGCATTATCTAGACTAAACTGGCAAATCCGATAATACTGATAATAAAATCAAAATGATCAGATAATATGTAATTAAAGAGAGAAAAGAGAAAAATGAACTTCCAATGAAATAACCCTATAGTGTGAGTTTTCTAACAGTGCAAGAGGAGCAGAGAAGGTGCAAAGACAGAAGAAAATAATTTGATTTTGTCTTTTGGCATTTATAAATCTACACAATTTAAATAAGACTGCCTTTTTAAGTGTTTGATATTGTATTTATAATAAATATTTGCTCATTAACCAATTTGGTAATCTTATTAAACTTTTTAAATCTTTTCTAAATTTAACTTAGCTGGTGTTATATTTTAATAAACATATTTAATGTTAAAATTTAAAACAGTTAAATAATACTGTAGAGAACAGAAATATTATTTTACATCAGTATATGCTAATGTAAGTTAATTTATTCTATCTACATTTAAAATCGGATAAAATATTGAGTATAGACATAAAAAAAACTTTCAAACCGCAATATTTGAAACATTATCAGTATTTTGTACACTTTTCCAGACTATTACCACAATGTATCTTTTTAGTTATTTTGTAATAAATGTATTGCAATCAACTTCATACAATTTAACTTCCTGATTTCTAATTTAAAAAGGGGTTAAGTTGCATCATAACTGATGTAAATAATTAATGTAAACCAAAAGAAATTGTATAGGATAGACAGAAAATTGATTTGGTAATAGTGGTAAAAAAGACAGTGTGTGTGTATGCCAGTCACTTTGAACATTAGTGGATACTCATATTTGAGTAGGCATTCCATTTATATATTAAATAGCATAATTATTTATATTCACCTATCAGCCTGAAGTTTCAAAAAATCATATGCAGATATGAATGACTGAGGTCAAAGCAGTAAAGGCACACTGGACTAAATGGTGGCTCCCTCTACCCTGAGAGAGCAAGTCTGATTCCTGTTGAAGAGTGCAAATTTTTCTTTCATAAGATTTAAGGCCAGTAGGTGAATATAAGTATACTATTTAATATATGAACGGAGACCCTCAAATATGGGCATCCACTAATAACAACATTTAAAATGGATACAAATCTGTCAGACTGATAAATATATATATTGTGTGTGTGTATACAGGGAAAGAGAGAATACAACTATGCTGAAAATCAAGAGATAAAGACATCAAAATAAAATTTCAAAAAAAATTAAAGAACCGGCTGAAAGAAATCAATGTGAGAGGAAGGGTTAATACTTTTCATTTTAACATTTTTAAATTAGAGCTTGAGGTGGCAGATGAACTACTAAGCATTTTTTTTAATTATTAAACAGTTTTAGAAATGTTACTTTTATTTTCAGTCATCAGTAAATAATCAACTATGTTATCTGATGTTGATAAGACAAAACAAATTACAGGTTGATAAAATAAAGACAATGAAAATATAAAAATAAAATTTTTTTAAAAAAATCAATAAAACTTGATATATTTGATAGAAACTGATTCTTATAAAATAGATTTATCCATCATCATTGTTAAAGAATACAATCATTATTGCTTAAAAAAAAGTAAATATTAATTCCATTTAAATCCACACTCATCCATGCTCCAATGTGACAAATTAAGATAAATTCACTACAATAAAACACAGAAAGAATTAGATTCATGCCCTTTCATAAAGAAAAGTATTTTCAAGAAACTTGTTTAACAGATGACAGTACTACTGAAAGTATCAGATGAAATAAGGTAGAATTCTATCTTAGCTTTATATCTTCAGATAATACAAATTGTGTGTTTGACAGAGATAGTTACTAAATCTAAGTGGAATATAAAAACTTCTATTGTTAAAATTTAAAGCTTTTTGCATATATACTACAGTGTGTTGCGGTGTAGTGGATATTGGCTCAGAACGAGAAATTGGAGAGCCAAGTTCAAATACCAGACAAATTTGTTGTATTAACTTACACACAAATAGCCTTGGGAAAGGTATTAATCCATTTCTTCCCTCCAGCTATTGATTAAATAACAGGGCAGATTGTGTTCTCTAGCCTTGGTTAGCAACCAGTCTACCACAGAAAGTAATGGCAAACAACCGCAAGAAAATCTTTTGCCCAGTCTGTCATGTCTCTTTCAAGACAGGATCTCCCAAGCATGTATCATGCATGGCACTTAACTGTATAAAGTCCATGATCTGAACATAGAATCTAATTCAGCTAGTTTTACTGATGGTTATATTTTAAGTGACAGCAAGCTTCTTAAACATGTTCAGTCATCAACACTGGAGAAAGAAATCCTACAATTTACAGACCATAGAATCATCATCCCATTTACTGGGTCATACATGTAACCCTTAGCTTAATGTATAAGGGCAGTAATGGACAAGCTACCGCCATTTGCATAGGCCTAAGGGCTTTCCATGTTTGGGTTTCACATAAAACATGCTGCTAAAAAAACCCAGTGGAACTGCAACAGGTGCAGATTCCTCTTCATCCACAAAACCAATGACATGATAATATATAAGTGGAAGCAAACCAGTTCATGTATCCTATTTTCAAAATTGTCAAATATATGCAAAAATTCAGTAATGTATAACCTCATAACTGCTAAACTAATTCTGTATTTGTAAATTCTGATCCTTTCATGATGCAAATATCTCAAAAAAGAAAAACCACAAAACAGAACTTTTTTTCATATAGATATTTTTCAATAGACATTTGGTTTTAAGAAAAAAATACTCTCTACACACACCATTATTGAATTTAACTATTGTACAAAAGTATATACAGATATACCATCTTTGAAGTAATTTCTACCTTTTATTTTTGTGTAACAATGTGCATAAAAATGAACATTACTTTATTCTTAAGCACATATTTGAAAGAAAATAGCCTAATAACTTATTTACCACACTAAATCTATTACCATATATCTATAACAAAAAACTAAGATATTATTCAGTATATCAGTCAGTTAAGTGCCATATGTGATACACACTTGAGTGATATATCTCAGAATAGCAGGTTGCCAACCAATATTTAACCCATAACTGGAGGGAAAAGACAGATTAATACCTTTCCCAAGAGTATTTGTGAGTAAGTGAATGCAGGGAGTTCAACTGGAATTTGAACACAACTCCCAGATTTCTTATTCCCAGCATCACAACACACATCCAGTCAGTATATAATATTCTTAAAAAACTTTTTACAAATTTTCCACAAAGACATAATGAAAATATTCAGTTTTTGAACTACAATCGATCTTATGTATTGAACTAAAAATAAGTGCTCAAAGATTTTATGAAACGTTTTTACTGATGAGTAATTTATTGTATGCATATTTATGCTGATTAGTACATTACATATTTATTTTACTTGGGCATTAAAAACCAGGAATTTTCATTGATTACCATTAAAAAAAAAAAAATTGAAACCTCTTATACAACACAAGAGAAGAAATTTGGTTTTAATTATATTTTTTTTATATACAGAATAATTACACTAATTAGAATACATTGTTTTTCTTAGTTAACATTTATATTCCATTTTACTTCCTGCTTTAATTTCATAAAGAAATGTGTTTCTTTGTAGAACCGTTTTCTATAAGTGCTTAAAAGTAAATATAAGAAATTAAATAAATTTATCAAAAATTGAAATCAAAATAAGAATAATTCATCAGCAAGTTCATAATTTTATGATGCACACATTGTGAGCTAGACAAGAGTTCCCGTTCAGTACATTTTTTACTGCATACAACAAGAGGAAACAGTTAAGAAAATAGACAAAGCATTGACAAAATATCACTTAAAGAACTAGTATTTTATTTACAAAAGCTGTTTTTATTTTCTACAATTCACATAGCATAAGCACATGCATCCAAGATACTAAAAAAACTTAGCTTTTAACATTCCTAATACAAAAACACAGCATTTTATAAATGAAGCTTTTTAAATAAGCTGCCATGCCTAAATACCCCAATTATATATATATATATATATATATATATATATATATATATATTACACACACAGGGTTATATTTTTTATTTTATCTTAAAACAGTTAATACGAGCAGCAAAAATAAACAAGATTATATATAGATATATTTGTATGTATTTTGTTCAGAAGAGGAATTATTATACATCAATTTATTTGAACTGGTGTCCTCATTTGAGTTGTTATAGTTTTAAGTGAATAAAATAAACCATTTTTGATGATGAAAATGACAAAATATTAAAAATAGTCAAGAAGCAGTGAATAAACATCTTTTTCTTTTTCTTGAAAATAACTACAACTACTGTTCAGTAAATGTTCACTTATTAATAGAAAATAGAATACAGTAGAGATTAAATTTTCATTGTTTTTTTTATTTCTTTTAAACAAAATTTATAAACTAAAAAAAAAAGCAAATAATAATGCAAATATAAAATCAAAATATCTTTAATATACATTTTAGTCAGATGAAATGTTTATAATCCTACTAGAGATAATAGAAAAGATTAAGCCATTCAGCTTGGTCTTTATCATAGGGAAGTGAGGGAGGTTTGGTTTTAAAGGAAGGAAGTGGAGGCAGCTGGAATAGTGCACTCACAGACCAGGAATGCAGAAAAGCTGTAAGCACTCTCCCTCTGCTGTCAGCCATAATTCCATTAAAAAAGATCAAACCGTACCATATAGTTCATTGGCTAGTTTGTAACAGAGTTCACTCTTCTGGGAATCACAGAAAACCTTTCTGATTTTGGAGGCAGTTATAAAAAGAATCTGCCAATTGATTTAGCTCACACACATGTGCAAACATTTTGCCAAGCAATGAAAGCTCATTTCTAGAGAATTTTATGATAATGCTGGCAATGAGAGCTGCATAACTTCAAAAAGATGCCAACTGACAAGAGAATCTATTTTAAATCAATGCAAATGAGTGGAGACTAGTTTTCAGAGAAAGTGCACTGGAAAAAGCAACATGGCTTCAGAGATGAGGAAATCCCATTTACAAAACTCATAGCAATCAGTTCCAGGCCAAATGACTACTGCTATTTAATGATAACTCTTGTTAACTGCTAAACCAAGCAGTCATCAAGATTAAGAGAGAAAGAAAGCAAATCTTTACCCATTTATTTTGATATCCTTTTATCACCATTTTTTTCTTTCACACATACCATTTTCTAGCCCCATTTAAGATGTGATGAAATAAGAGGAAAAAAAGATCATACAGCTCTATGGATAGAGTTGACAGAATTATATATATATATATATATATATATATATATATATATATATATATATATATATACTGTGTTTTTATAACAATGGTTTATCAAAGCATTATATCACTACACAAAAAATGTCATGTTTCAAAACAATACTGTTCTTCTTCAGGTGATATTTTAAAATAACTGGTGAAAATGATTTATTTGGAAAATACAAGATGAATTCATGGTTATTTAGAAAATTAGGGAGTGGTAGTTGGAGAATATGCTTGTAGGTGTGTCAATATTGTTCAAGCAAAAATGATAATTAGGTTGATCTATGAAGTCAAAGATTTGGGTCATGAAGGGAAACAGAGCAGCCTGATGTCAAAGTATGACACTTTAATTTTGTCTGGGTAAGATACATAGTGGGACTATATATTATCCAAATAGGTAGACAATTTTTAATAGCAGGTTAGATTTTAAGTTTTTTTTTATGAATAGAAAAAGTAAAGAACAGTTAGGAAAAAATGTCTTTAATCTAACATGTTTCACTTTAATAAGCTTCTTCAGAGATTTGTTAAGATGAATGTTTTAAAAATTTTTCAAAAATCTAAAAAGACAGTATGTTGATTGAGGTTTGTTTCATTGGTCAGATATGTATCATGTGTAATAATGCAATAGATAATCATTTTTTTAGATGTAGGAAAAACTTATGCCTATATATATATATATATATATATATATATATATATATATATATATAGGTGTGTGTGTGTGTGTGCCACATTTAATAAAAGCAATAGATGTTTATTTTAACTGTAATTGTATGTATGCAAAAATAATGCATGTGTCAAGCATATTTAAACTATTGTCGAAGTAAGTGTGTTTATATGTCAGTAACATTGTGTGTGAATGACAAAACGAAATACATTTCCATTCAAAACTGTGGCAAAATAATGTATAGAAGTATCAAGTGATGAATGACTTTCTTTTTTTTATAAAATGTGTATGAGAGAATCATGGGTAAATATATGAATGTGTATGTATTTATGAGTCACTAACGTTAGTATGTGTGTGAATGATAAAACGAAAATACTTCTCCATTCAAAATTGTGATGAAATAATGTACACAAGTATCAAGCAAACTTTTTATAAATAAATTTTGAAAGCAAGTTGTTAACAGTTAGAATCTTTAAGTTAGAATACTAATTATCTATGTATTAGAATTATTACAATATCATAATTAAGTAATTAAGTAATACTTAGAAATATTAAAATATATATACTATAATTGTATTTATATTAATGTACCATATTATATCTTTACAATTAAGCAATATAAATAACATTTGGAAATACTAAATTATACACATTGAAGTATTGGGTATAATACTCCACTCCCGCTCGACCCATGAAACCCAGACAAGTAGAATATCCTACTGCTATCAAAGAGCAGACTGGGATTCGTTCCGAGACTTCCTCTGTGACATCCCTTAGAACAATGTCTTTAGTCTTCCCATCGAAGAATGTGTATCCGAGGTCTCCTCCTGAGTTAAGGCTGGCATCGATGCCTTCATCCCTGCTAGGAAATTCCAGCTTAAATCTCATTCATCTCCATGGTTCTCACCCGCTTGCTCGGCTGCCATTGCCCACCGGAATCATTTCTTCCGACTATCGTAAGTACGCGTCGGACCAAAACAGGCGCCTTTTCACTTCAGCTCGTAATAAGTGTAAAAGAATACTTAACGAAGCTAAGATGTTGTTTGCTGCCAGAATGAAGCAACGCATAGCATGCTCTAAATTCGGCTCTAAAGACTACTGGCGAATCTGTAAAAGAGTACTTAACAAGAGCAAGTCCACAATACCCCCGCTAATCAACAAATTTGAGGTCCTCACCTCCCCAGCAGATAAGGCTGAATGCTTTGCCTGAAGATTCTTGAACAATTCGAGTCTGGACTCGTCTGGAGTTTTGACACCCGAGTTCTCACCTAGAACCGAGGCACAACTGAATGATGTCCACATTACACCTTCGCTTGTCTCTAAGATAATCTTAAAACTTGACCCTCACAAAGCGAGTGGTGGTGACGGAATCCCAACCATAGTCAAAGAAATGTGCCCCTGAAATCTCCTGTGTCCTTTCTAAGCTCTACAACCTCTGCCTATCTGCTTCCTGCTTCCTGCCTGTTGGAAATCTTCCTCTGTAGTTCCTATATTTAAAAACACTGGAGAACCCTCTGACCCTGCAAATTACCGCCCTATCAGCCTTCTTCCGATCTTTGGCAAAGTGTTCAAAGCCATTATCAATGCCGAGGTGGTTCAGCATCTCACAGCACACAGGCTCCTCTCGGACAAGCAATATGGTTTCCGCTTCACCAGGTCTACTGCTGACATGCTAACGACCATCACCGAGTACATATACCAGGCACTCAACAGGAATGGCGAAGCCCGAACCGTTGCATTGGATATATCTAAGGCGTTCGACAGCGTTTGGCATGCTGGCCTTCTATGTAAACTGCGGAGCTATGGTATAACTGGACATTTGTTTCAACTAATCCAGTCATTCCTCTCTAACCGCACAATGAAGGTGGTATTAAACGGACATGCCTCTCAGAACTACCATACAAACGCAGGTGTCCCCCCAAGGCTCCATCTTAGGTCCTACACTCTTCCTGATATACATTAATGATCTCCCTGATTCCATAAGAGCCCAAATAGGTTTGTACGCTGATGACACCACAGTTTACTCTCGCCTCCTACAAAAATCTGGTGTAGGCGTCAAAGCTAACCTCGCAGCCGAGATTGAAAAAGACCTCCAATCCATATTGGACTGGGGTAAGAAATGGTTAGTAAATTTTAATGCTTCTAAAACGAAGCTACTCTCAATTAACCATCATCGACAATCTCACCTACCTCCCATTAGCATGGACCAGGCTTACCTCCCAGAGAGTAAAACACTACGCCTCCTTGGTCTCACACTTTCAGCGGACCTCAAATGGAATGACTATATCGAATCCATTGCTAAATCCGCTGCTATGAAAGTCGGTTCTCTGTGTAGGGCCTGGAAGTTTTTTCCGTCTGAATCTATCCTGCACATTTACAAATCTACCATCCGCCCGTGCATTGAATACTGCTGCCATATCTGGTCGGGTGCCCCTGCTGTTCTCCTCGGGCTTCTCGATAAGGTTCAGAGGAGGGTCTGTAATGTGATAGATACCGACTTGGCAGACCGCCTGCAGTCTCTCTCCCACCAGCGCGACGTGGCTTCCCTGTGTCTCTTCTATAAATACTTTCACGGCTTCTGCTCTGATGAACTTAGATCACTTGTGCCCCCTAAATATGAATTTGAACGAGATACATGATTAGCAACTAGATCCCACCCTTTTACAGTGAAACCGATAAAATGCAGCCGTAACTTCTACTCCAACAGTTTCTTTCCTCGCACTTCCCGACTGTGGAATTCTCTTCCAAACGATTGCTTCCCCGACGGCTACAATCTCCAGGAGTTTAAATGTAAGGTCAATAGATACCTCCTAACACACTAACCTGCTCCCATTCTATCAAACACTCTTCCCATCTGCCCAACCCTCATCCTCGCTATCCTTACTTATCTGTCACCTTCCTCCTGACATTCCCTATGTCTAACCACTCCTTCTCTTTATCTTCCCCTATGTAGCCCCATGCGCAATAGTGGCAGTGGAATGCCTTGCTTGGGGTGAGATGATTAAAAAAAAAAAAATACAAATTTAGCAGATAGAAACTTATTGAAATTTATAGCTAAGTATTATAACTATTAATTAATAGAAAAATAGAGAAAACTGTTGAAAAAAATTTTGGAATATTACAAACATACATAAACAATACACAATACACATAAACACACATTTATTTTTGAAGTCAACAATGAATATCAAGGACATTAAATATATAAGGAAATAATAGGAAGAAAATCATAATGTAATGGCAGGTAAATTATTTTTGATGACGATCTTTAATAATTCACCTGTAAGATCTAAACTACAGTGTACCAATATGATTTACAAATTTACATGTCCTTTGAAGAACTGTTCTTAGTCAATCCAAATTTATAAATAATTACATTGGCCATACCACCATGCAGTTGACAAGATTAATTCTGCACCTCTCAGACCTGAGTTCAATTCGATCTCATTTAAACAGAGAGACCTACCAAACTATCCGCAACATACTTGTTAATCACACAAATAACACATGATTACACTCACACACACTCACACATTACACATATTCACTCACATGTAAAATAAAATCCATCCTCGATAATGGCTAAAAGTACAGCCAAAAGGACTCAGAAAAACAAAGCATTTGGACAATTTTTTATATAATTCATATCCTGAAAAGAAAAAAAATCGTAAAATCACATGAAAAATTACATAAAACTAAACCATAATACCTTGTATGTCATTTTTAATGAAAGCTGCATAAAAGAGATTCCTACCCAAATACTATATATATATATATATATATATATATATATATATATATATATATACACACACACACAAGTATAGCATATGTATGGAATAAAATACTGTATCCAAAAAAAGACTAATCTTAAAAAAGTGCTCAATACAAAGTAGACCGAATAATATTTATTTAGAATTTATAACATAAATATGTTATAATATCACTACAGAAGTAACCATTTTGTTTCAACTCTGTGTCTTATCAAGTGATGAAGTTTATTTCAAGTTGGAAAGTTTTAAAAGTTTCAATCAAGACTAGCCAAACCCCCTTAATCAGGGAGGCACTATTACATAGACAGAGTGGACCAATCAAAACTAAGCAATTTCTAATTTGAAAAATATAAGAACAGACACTAAAAATAATTCATTGGGGGCATTAACATTAATATTTGATTAAAGCAGAAATCAGCATTATTAATCAATTATTAGATTCACTTTATTTTTATCATGAATTTTAAATTCTAAGTTTAACAAAAGCATTAGATTTAGGTTATAAAGATTTTTAGATATTAATTAAATAAAAGACATGGGTGTACACATATTCAAATCTAAAGACATCTACATAGACAAATAAATGAGTATTACACGCATGAACACAGACTAGCACACATGCACACGTACAGACATGTGTGTGTGTGTGCATAGATAGATAAATTTTAAAATTTTGTTTTTATCAACATGTCAATCTATACGTTAATTTCAAATCCAGGTTTGGAAATCGTCTGTAAAGGCTACAATATTGAATCCATGTAAGAGACATTATATATATATATATATATATATATATATATATATAGACACACTTACAAGGACTCCCAAACATATATACCCACAAATATAGACACACACACAAACACAAATATAATATACATATATAAATGAAGGCACACCCATATATATGTATATACACATACATACTAATAATATGCATCCAAGTTTATATTCTAATATAAACAGTGTGAAGGGGGGGTATATATCTCAATAAATAAATAAATAAATAAAAAAATAACAGATATATTGACATATCAATAAAAACAAAATTTTAAAATTTGTCTGTATATGTGTGCATATATACGTCTGTACATGTGTATGTGCCAGTGTGTGTACTCATCTATTTGTCCATATGTAGATGTTTTTAGATTTGAATATGTGTACACCTATGTCTTGTTTAATATCTAAATAACTTTATAACCTAAATATAATGCTTTTGTTAAACTTTGAATTTAAAATTGGCTAATCTTGAACCTTTTAAAACTCTCCAACTTGAAATAAACTTCATCACTTGATAAGACAGTGTTGAAACAAAATGGCTACTTTTATAGTGATATAACATATTTATGTTATAAATTCTAAATAAATTATATATATATATATATATAATTTGATACTGCAAAGGTATATATTAATAAGCAATCAAGTAGACTACATGATGTGCAATTTTTATTCTTTAAATGACATGCTAAAGACTTTGTAAAATGTAAGTCATACTTAAAGCATTGAGTATTAAATTAATCACTTGAGCTTGGCATTTATTTAGGCCATATATTATTATGAGCAAGTATTAATATTTCAAATTTGTATTAGTGCTGCTAAAATTTATCTGCTAACAATTGTTCAAGACATAAATCTGGTAGTATAAAATTCAAACTTTCATCTGAGCAAACATATACAATTAGTTTTAGCTTTTTAATCATAATTTTATAATAAAGAAAATGAACAATTGTTGTCAATTCTTAAGAATAAAGAAAACATATGGATCTACTTTTATATGTTTGGGTTTTATTAAAATTCTAATTATTGCTTTTTAAAAACAAACATTACTAAGTGTGTGAAAAATGTATACAGTAACGGCAGTGTCAAAGGAATGATAGTCCTTTCAACATTGTCATAAATTCATTTGTACCTAGTGCCAACAAAGAAAGTGTATACTTAGTACCTTAAAAAAAGAAAAAGAAGTTTTGGGGTTTCATTGAAAAGAGCACAATGCAGCTTGAGTCAAATGCAATCATATGGCATTGCCATAAACCAGAGTTGGTAGAATATATAGTAATCAATACCACAGACATAAGGTAAAGAAATGCACTCACCATCTCTGGACATTCCCAAGACTAGGCACTTCTGCAAGCGGCAATACTGACATCTATTTCGATTTACTCTGTCAATGACACAAGCTTTGTTTCTGGGACACTGATAATTCACAGGACCTGACTGACTTCGACGGAAAAAACCCTGAAAAGAAAGAATAGCATAAAGTTAAAAGGAAACTAAATGTCAAAATATTTTTTAAGTAAATCATAAGTAATGAGGTTTATCAATAAAATATTTACATAATTTTGAATTAGTGTAGTTGACACTGAGAGTACTATCATTTTACATTAGCATGAATTTAAACATAACCTCCTTAACAGGTATTTATTAAAGTTTATGCATAAATTGTTAGCAATTTGGTTGGAACAAAATCTTTTATTAATAGCATCATTATTGAAACATTAAAATATTTTCCTTGGCTTTGTATAACTTAAAGCTACCTTTTAGCTAAATTTTATATTCCATATATAACACATATCAAAATACATAAAAATTACTAGAATTTAACACATTTCAAAGAGAGCATAATTTTTAAAGTACTCAATATTGAAATAGAATGACAATCATCGCTAAATTAACATGGTTCAATTTTTTTGTTAATATTTGAAATCTTTCTTTGATTCTACAATGAATGTTTCGTATTTAGAGTATAAATATATCAGTTATTAACTTAATAGATTTATCTGACCCTGATGAGTGTTGTGGATGTGAAACTTTGAAAAAGTGTGTGTGTATTCTGGTTCTGATCTTATGAATTCTTCAAAGAATTAATTTGCATTATGAAAGTGATCAAAAATATGAATGAATGTTTAAAAAAAAAAAAAACACTGAATTAACCCACTGAATGCAAATGACAAGAATTTCTGGTACTGCTCTTTCATAGTTCAACTGCACATAAATTTGTTCAGCAACTGATTGGTTAAAAGAAAACAATCTTTGATGGTATATTACTAGCAGCTGTACTCAATATTATAAATAACCCCAAGGTTATATCCTCCTCGACAGACAAGGCAAAGCTCATCACCTCAATCTTAGCCTCATATTCAACATTAGATAACAAAGACCATCCCCTTTCCAGCTCCCCATATCTCACACATACTACAGACCCATTATTCTCCTCAGTAAGCTTTTTGAGGCCTTAATTAACAAGGTCATTGAGCACCTGGATAGGAACAACCTTTTGTACAATGAGTAGTACAGGATTCAATCAACCTGATCCACTGATGATGTTCTAACTACCATTACACACAGAATTAGTAAGGCCCTTGATGACACACATACTGCAAGGACCATAGCATTAGATATCTCAAAGGCCTTTGACAAAGGCTTACTACAGTCTCTTTAACGATAAAATCACCAGAAGAGTTTTCTCTATTATAAAATCCTAACAGGGAGATCCCTGAATGTAGTTATTAACAGCCAGTCCTCTCGAACAAGCCCTCCGATTTACATAAACAATCTACTTAAGAATAAAATCCAAAAGACTTAACAATCAGAGATTAGCAGCTGATCTAACACTAATTTCCCAATGGGGGGAAAAAACTGACTGGTTACATTCAATGCCTCTAAAACTAAATTGGTTATATTCCATCACCACTGATCAAACACTTTCAAACTACATCCAGTTATGATGAACAGATGCTCTTGTGCCTTGAGAGGATATTGAACTTCAGACTCACACCCGACCTCAAGTGGAATTCCTAGTAGTGTTTCCTAAACTATGGATTGCAAATGGAATGTTAGTGGGTTGTAAAAAGTTACACTAGAATTACGCATTAGTCTCGATTAAACAATATTTGTTGTAATAGTTCAAGACTCGGGCTTTCATTGCCAGGCTGCTGTTGTATCAAGCAGTATATTGTTTTGATGAGCTTACCTTTGAGACGGAAAATGAAGCAAAAGTTGATGACAATATAACTAAAATATCTGAGCACTTGAATAATCTGAAAGAGTTTTATTTCCTTGAAAAAATGAAAAATATCCCCTTTCAGCCTGACATAATGAGAGGCCGATTGACAAAAGTTGAGGAAGAACTTTTTGATTTATCTGAGGACACTTTATTAGAAATTAACTTTAACAGAAGAAAATTGATACAGTTCTGGTGTCCATTCAAAAACTTTACCCAATCCTTTCCACTGAAGCTTTGAAGGTACTTCTCTCTTTCTCATGTTCATATTGTTATGAAGTTTGATTCCTACCATTGCTGAAAATCTAAGAAATTCCAAAATAAACTTCAATTGTCAAATTCCTGCTTAGGCCTAAAACTAACCCACATTGATGTTGATGTCAATGCCATTCTTGACAGTAACATAAAAACAAGCATATCTATCACACACAATTCATTATTAATCAATTAGATAGCATTTATAAGTTCTGGAAATGTTATTGAAAATACATGAGTATTTTAAAATGTAATTGAAATAAATAAATATGAATAATATTTTTTATACTCTTTCATATATTTTTGCCCAGTAAATTTGAGTGGGTTGCTATAAGCTGTGGTCATGAATAGTGGGTCATGATTCTAAAAAGTCTGGGAACCACTGCTACCCATCATTAAAGATGCAAGTAAAATGATTGGCTCCCTGTACTACTCCAGTAAGTAACTAACTCCTGATGCTATCCTCTACCTTTTCAAGAGCCAGATCAGCACTGTTGTCATTTGGGCAGAAGTTGCCCAAACCTCACTTTCCAGACTTGATAGGGTTCAAAATGTATCAGAGGCCTTATTAGAGAAAAATTATTTTCCACTCTCCAACTGTTCTCTCTCTTTCAGGTGGGATGTAGGGAATCTCTCACTGCTCCATCACTACTACTATGGCAAGTGCTTGGACAGCCTGCATCTCCCAGTTCCACCAAATCTGACTTTCATAGCTAGGACCTGTTATACCACTTACATAGTGGTAAACCACTCACATTCCCTCTGTATTCCACCAGCAATAAGTAAATTTCACTCAATCAAACTTTTTCCCATGAACCATTGCCTTAAGGAACAGACTCCCAAGAGACTGTTTCTCTGATCACTACAATCTTGACCTGTTCAAGTCTAGAGTCAATCCTCCTATCCTTAAAAACTACCTCTCAATGTAATCCTCTACCTGAGTAGCCCCAGGCTTTGTACAGGGTGAACCATATATATATATATATATAAACAGGATTATCAGGTTTCTATATTTATGAATGACTTATTACTATACAAACTTTTGCTGGAGCCCACAATATCTTACTACTTTTTTTTTAACCACATTTTTAGATCATCATCAAATGATTAGGTATGGCTTGCAAATTACTATCATTTCTATCAAAAAGCAAAAAGTGTTAGTAACTTATTTAGATAAGTCTAACAAATTAATCATTTAGCACATAGAGGTACTAAGTTTAATTTAGTTTACAGTGTTGGATGAGAATCAAACTCCTTACAATAACAATGATCTGCAAGATTAGCTTACTAACCACTACTTCCTGTTGTGATACCTTCATTTGGTATGTGTATAAATAAATCATACAATTCAGTAGACAGATTAAGTTTATAACAAAAGATCTTTGTAAAAATATTGTGTAGCTATAAAAAAAATGGATCATATGTTGAGGTTGTAGTAATACAATTAACTTTAACTATGGTAAATAGCTCTAGTCCTGTAGTACATTACTATATGAATTTCTTTTAATAAAATCAACTAATCTAGAAATATCTAAATACCAACCAAATGAAAAATTAAGTAAAAATCAATTTCATTTCCTTTTTATCCAAGTAAATAAACAAGAGAATATATGTTGCATCATTAAGTACAAATATCAGTTTTTAAATATGATTTTTATAATTTGCTGGTGTAAAATTAAATATCTTTATGTGAAAAGATTATTATACATGCCAAGTATACTTTATATTACTGTGCCTGCTTCATTTTTCAATGATTGATGTTCAAGTTCAGGTAAAATACCAGAAAACTTAAGTGTTGATTTTCCAGATAGGCAAATAATGCTTAATTGCATTGTAATCTTTCTACATCCTCTTTCGATACAACCTACTGTTTGTCACTTTTTCATATTAACTTGTGATAAACAAAACCAAGTTTAATAAATATGTTAGTTTGGGGTTAATACATTCAAGCATCAAATAACTGAATCAATTTAAAAATAAGTTTTAGATAATTGTTATATAAGTCAAACAGGTGAAGATATAATTACCCTATAAAATACAAAGATAAAAAAAAATAGAAAATTTAAGACCATGAAAGAAAAAAAGTTTAGTATAATTTTCAGTACAAATGTCTCTCAATCCATTCGAATATTTTTCATTTTGATGTATTAACATATTTTGGATGTGTTAACTTCAAAATATTTAACCGCAATAAAAAAATAATTTGGTTCACATTTTAAAAAGTACTCTCAAAATAAATGAAAATTGATTTAAACTATTCACAGTCACAATGTATTATTTTGGAAATTGCAGCTGTATCTCAAGAACAGTTTGCAAAAAGATTTTTAAATTAACTAGCTTTAAACAATTCCAACTAGGAAGTTTATAAAACTACCCCATTTTCATAAATTCTACAAATAATCTTTTGTAGATTTAGCAATTAAAATATATAAAATTTAATTTTAGCAAACAACTATATTCTCACCTTAAAAATATAAATTCAGCTATTTACTTTAGTTAATTAATAGCTATACTAATTAAAATTTTGTGAATTTTAACATCAATATGAAATAAATTTTAACAAAACAAGTTAAAAATATTACAAATTAAAAAAGGAAAAAAATTTCATAACCCTAATATTACAAAAATGTATTACATGGAGTAAAAAAAACAAAACAAAAAAAACTATTGTTTGTTCCTTTATTTTTCTTTAAAAGTCTACCCAATACAATAACCACTCAAGGTAGAGGTTTACTGAATGAGGAATATTATATGAACATAAGTGGAGAAAATAGGAAGTGGATATTAAAATATATGTCAAACTGATAACAACTGGCTCTAGAATTGGAGAAGTTAAGATTGTAATATACAGGCAAGAATCCAGAGAGGAGTCATTTCCACAAATAGTAGTGCTTGGGAAGAAGCTTTTGGAGTAAAATACCCTTTTTACATAGAGAATGAGGGCGATTCAACCCTGGGCAAGTTTTCACTGTAAAGGTCTCAGATGGTGGTACTCAAGAACGGATCCTATCTGAATATTTTCCATGAAAGTAGTAAACCTATCACTGAGTAGTGATAGGTTTACAAAATTGTACCCATGAACAAGGGGCTGTAGAATGGAAAATAAGTCATTACTCACAAGGCCATGTAAATGACTTAGAATTTAGTTATGACTGGAAAGTGAGAATTGGGCAGCTCCAGCCCAGATTTGGCAGCAATACTCCATTTCTGGTTTAATCTGACTCTTATAAAGAAAGCATAGCAAAAGGAGTCAAGACTTTCTGGAGTGACTGAGGAATCATTTTTCTAGCATCTTTATCAATGGATTACAGATGAGTTCCACTTGGATTCCAATAGAGGTTTTCTTGAGAGTCATAACACTCAAGGTCTGTTCAGTAATGAAGAAACATTACTAGCTTGCTTTTGGAGGTATTGAAAAGTTCAAGCCAGTCTTTATTATTTCTCTTTTAAATGTTATAATTCATGAAACAAGGTGTTTTTTTTTTCTCTTAGATTTAGTTGTTAAATAGCTCAAATGTATATTTACTACCCAACACAATTGGAGTAGATAGATCCATCTATTGCCTGGTTCACACTCCACCCACGTCTCTTGAACAGGTGAAGAGGCTCATCCCTTGTTCCCTGTTTAGGATGTGGTTTCCGGCTTTCTCTTTTCCAATCTTTTCACTATTACGTAGCCCCCTGCACATCAGTGGTGTTACCGCCTTGCTCGGGGTGATACAATTAAAAAAAAGTATTGAACTGATTCAGCTATTGTAAACGTATGCTTTAAGTTGACCTGTTTCACCTGCAGTTGAAATGGGTTCTGTCCACTGAGTTCTATAAAAACTTATGGTTTTTCCACCAGGATATCTAAAATATATTTGTATGAAGTTATATCAGACTAAATCAACAATTTATTTCTGGAAGCCACTGGCTAAGTTCTCAAGTGACAATGTACAAATTGTTTTTACTAACTCAAGATTACTTGATTAAAAATCTTTACTATAACTAAAGCAATCATATAAAGATAAAGTTGACAAAATTCTTTAAAATTTAAAACTTTGTGGCAAAACAATATGAGATTATGTCATGGTTTTCATGTGACTGAGTTTCTATTTAGAGGGTGTGATCAGTAAATTGTCACCATTTTATATTTTTAGTTTTGTGCATGCACATTGTTTTTATTTTATCAAGGGTACAGTATAGTAGGGACAGTTGAGCATCATGATGTAATACACGTTTCCATAAATTTGGAAACAGCATGCTGTACTGATTAGCATTTTGCTGGAAGCACCAATACAAAGATTTCAGAGGGCTTGGGTGTCAAGCTGAGGACAGTGCAGAGAATTTGGAAAGTGTTGGGAGTATAATAGTGATTACGAAGGTACAGCAACTTGGAAAACTCACTCTGATAATTCTGATTTAAAAAAAAAAAAAAAAAAAAAAAAAAACCTCACAAATTTGTTGGTGAAATCCAAGCCATAATTGAAAAAGATTCTTCTAAGTAAATCAGGTCCATAGTCAAGGAGATAGTGATGCTCTGAGTCAAGAGGGTAGCAACCAGAAGATCATATATCTGGCAACAAGACACTGCACCATGCCACACAAGCACAAGAACTGATCAAGGCTGTCAGAAAATTTCTATGACCACATCACCCTTTACATCTGATGGCAGCATTCAACAACTTAGATAAGAAGATCATCCAGAAAAGTTACAGGAGATTTTGAAGTCATTTGCAGGTTGCTATTGAATAAATTCACACTTTAATATTTCAAAATATATTCCGTATAATTTTGGTAAATACATCTGTAAAATGAGAGGTCAGTGTTATTTTCATTTTTTCATAATTTAGACAATTTGTACCATATATATATATATATATATATATATATATGTGTGTGTGTGTGAGTGAGTGAGTGAGTGAGTGAAGCATGTGTTGCCCTTACTTCTTAATATCTGACCTAAAATGTTTTTTAAATCACTGTCAGTCCTCCCTTTATGTAAGACAACATTTTTAATTTAGGTAGTTCTAATTTCAGTTCATGCACACTTCATTGTCCAAATAAAAAAATTTTTTAAAAATTTTAATCAAGAAATTATTTTTGTGATCTTTATTAGATGCTTTTAAAGAAGCTGTGTATCGCCTAATTAAAACTAACGTGTTTGCTTTATTTTAGGGTTTTTTTTTATTAACATGTTTAAATAAGTTCTGGATTGACAACATCCAATAGAAACTGTGGTTATACAAAGCACAATACCATAATGAAAATTTACTTGTTTCTGTCCTTTAAAAACAAGCTGAGAACTGTGTGTATGTATGACTTAAAAATTGGATATATCTTCTATTATAATAAAGACTGGTGTGTATGTGTGTGTATATATATATATATATATATATATATATATATATATACACACACACACACACACACACACTCAAAAATAAATACACAATGGTCTTTATAATAGAGAAGAAGAGAGGATTCTCTCCTGTCACACTCAGGGTGGATAACCTATGAGGAAACAGCTAATGATCCTCTCAAATATTTTGCTGCCATCTTTGACGGCAGGGGTACACTTGTAAAGTATATAAATGGAATATTGTTTACCACTAATATCTACTTGCTCTTTGATATATATTTTCTCCACACCAACATTCAAAGAGTTCTTTCAAAATTTTCTTCAGTTTCCTAAAATGCTTACAATTTTGAGTATATTCAATCTAATATAAGAAATAAGATGAATTAAGTCAGTTTACTGTACAAATTTTTTTCACTTAATTTTTACATTAAAAGAAATGTATGCAATCACCCTACACACCATTCTAACAATTTTAATTATTAATCTTAAATATTCTATAACTTTTACACTATTAAGTCATTTATAATAAGAGGAAAATCTAAAATGTGCATTAATACTCTAATATTAAGTGTTGATTATTTTCAAGTAAAATCTTGTTATCAACCTTAACTTGTCATAACAACCAAAGAGAACTGTTTAACAAGAAGTAGTAACTGAAACATAATTTTTTTTTAAATATCAAATATGAAAATCAATATTGAGAATGAAGATATAGAACTCAAACAAAAAATAAACACTAAATCACTTGTTGCATGTATAGTGCAAGCTTTAATTAAATTTTGGCCAATATTTTCAAAATAACTAATTACAAATTAGCCTCTTTATGATATAGCATCCTACTGGCTGTGATAATCAGTTTTGAGATGGTTTCTAGTAAAACAAGGGAACAAAAGCAACTACATTGCTTTTTATTTATTGATAAACAAAATGAAAAGACAAAAATTTTAATAGTTAATTAGTTTGCAAAAAGAAATACATTCTAAAAGCAATTCACTAAGAAATATTGTGCAATTAATCATATATTTCCAAACATTTTTTAGCAAAAGAATAAACATTTTGAAGAAAATATTAGTCACATCAAAATATAAAAAAATACAAATATAAATAAAATATAAATGAATGCATATATAAAATAAGTGTTTTTAAAAAAAAATTACAATTGTATGAATTCCCAACAGTATTACTTTAAATAAATATCTTAAAAAAAGAAAAGTATTATTATAGACAGTATTTTTTTTATATATAGCTATTGTGGAGTCTACCTAAAACCAAAATCTATAATGCTGCAAATTCAACAAAAAATATCCTGTCTATTTGCTTATGCAGGAGTTGAGCTGCAATTTAAATTGCCACAATTCTACACTATCAAGCTCAGTATAAGTCCTATTTCACAAAGTTTTAAATTGTAAGTAAATAAAAATGTGTCAGCATTCCTAAGCATAGATAAGATATTGAAAAAGAATCTTTAAGAATATAATTTTTAATAAAGAAATAGCTGCATGGTCTGTAAAATTAATTTTTTGCTAATTTTTTTTTTAACAAATACAAACTGAAATAACTTAATGGGATTTTATTAATTGAATTAGTTTTGTTATGTTGATCAAAGTTTACACTGAAATGTTTTTAAAAGACATGAAGTCTTAATATAGATTGTTTCTTTTGAAGGCTGTTTGTCATCAAGTGCAAGTATAAAAAAAGTGTAATTGCTCACTCCTAGCCCAAAATGAAAGAGAAACTTATGATCTACAGATGTTAAACTCACACTGACTTGCCACATCAACAAACAGCCAAACCAACCCACTTTGTAAGAGACATAGATCTTTATTAATAAGTCATAATAATTAGTGACAATCACAAGCATACACTGAAATGGATTCTAAGCAGGATTATTCAAATTTCTCCAAAACCAAAACATCTGAATCAGTATTTAGACAGTAAATCAGTTTGTTAACCAAATGCCTTTGTGGTTTGTCTAAACCCTTGTCTATTTGTACCTCTATGAATTCATCATTCCATTTTATAATTTATTTCAGAAATCACTGTTGCTTCCAACACACTTTCTCCAATTTTTATTTTACATTATATAGCCCTATAGTTAGTTATAGAAGCAGTGTGTTAAGTTCATCTTAGAATTTTGAAATCACTATTTAAAAAAAAATAAAAGAAAACATGATTAAATCTTTTACAATAAAATAACAAAATAAAAAGCCAAAAGGTTAAAAATAAATAATGAGCCTGAAAGTACAGTCAAGGCTCCACATTTACGTATTTCATGGGTCACTCACAAGATTTACCATTCACCTAAATGTTTGCTGACAACTCATGAACAATTTTAGACATGGACCTTCAGTCTTGCAGTAAATATCTTTAAGACAGCTCATGATCATTGTTTGAAATATTTTTGATGTTGGCATTATAATAGTTCTTATAATAGTTCTTAATATACTGCATACAGTTCATTATTATTATTATGTTCATATCAATACTCATTGATCATAAAGTGTATACAAGGATGAAGAATAGCCAACAAAGGCTAAGAATTTAATAATTTTCAACAAGAAAATGGAATTTCTAGATAAATTTCAAAGAGTGCTCTATATATCACAATTCACATTCAATATCAACAAAAGATTGTACAATAGAACTAAAAGAATTCATTTTGGAATTCATATTACTAAAGAGGCATATATAAATATGACAGAGTGCTGTTAAAATTTGAAAATACTGCTTATTGAAATCAAAGAAGAGTACAAGTAAAACTTGCCCAAGACTACTGGTGTAATTTCTGCTCAGGTCTTTATTTTAGATGAAAAATAAAAACAGAAAACTCCTTGTACTAGGCCAATTTCCCTGCTAGCAAAAGCAGGTTACAAAAATTCAAGATGTTTTTCACTCCATAACAGAAAGATTACTGGCAACCATTTCTGTATGAACAGGTGCTAAAATGTATCAAAAGATACATTTCCAAGGTTTTTCCAAATAATCATATATGCTCACAAAGCTTTATTTCTCCTGAAGAAAAGGAAATGGTTAAAAAAAATTATTCCTAAAGAATTTGTCTAGAAAAAAACCTCATGCAGGTACTCTCTAACACTAAATGCCTTGTGATTTTTTATAAACCATTTCAAAAGATTCAAACAATGAAGTTCAAAAGAAAATGTCTCAAGCTATAGGTGCCCTAAAACAAGTATCAACGCCAGTCAGCTCTGCTGGATACTGTGACATTAAGATATCAAATAAAAGTGAAATTTTAAATTCTACATAATTTGGATGAAAATACAGATAGTCATGGAATTTCCTGTTTTTACAGGAGATATTGACATGTCAGTTAAGTGCCATACGTGAAACACGCTTTGGGCGATCATGTCTCGAAAGAGACATGACTGACTGGGCAGAAGATTATCCCGCAGTAAGTTGCCATTGCTTTCTGCAGTAGACTGGTTGCCAGCTAAGGCTATAGAACCCAATCTGTCCTGTTATTTAACCCATAACTGGAAGGAAGAGACGGATTAATACCTTTCCCAAGGGTATTTGCACCTAAGTGAAGGCAATGAATTCAACTGGAATTTGAACTCTGCTCTCCGATTTCTTGTTCCGAGCCGATATTCACTGCACCACAAGCACATATTGACATGAAATATACAAAAACATGAAACTTTACTGTAATCAAATGTTCCTTTGCATTTTTCAGAGGTACAAAATTATATCAAGACATAGAAATTATATCAAGACATAGAAAATACACAAAAGTATAATTAAAGCTCAACATAAATGCTAAAAATTGAGAAAAAGGAAAGCAGGTAAATTATGTAAAAAGAATGATGTAAAAGTTAGCGTTAATAAAGCAATAACAGAAATTAAAGAATGAGTGCTACTAAATTTTGACCTAAAAAATGATACTGAATAAACTTAAGTTTTTTTTTGTTAATCAACTAAATACAGAATCAGACTTAGTGGTCAGTAGCAATTGCATACATGTGTATACAATAAGTAAAATCATTGATTTTTTACTTCGTCTTTTCTAGCAAAGTTGGTTCTTTGCCTGCTTCACAACACATATTAAACAAACCTGATAAGCTTAGTCAAAAAGCAACTAATAGGATTTGCTTATTGTAATAAGAACAAAAATCAATACAACACAAGCACAAAATCTTGTTTCTTTTAAAGAAACAAAGAATAAGTTAATCTTTTAATTAGACTGACCCTTAAATAAAAAGAAAAATTGATAATTTGAAACACGAGAATAATAACAGACTTTTCCATGACTGACAAATTATTTACAAAATTAAACCAAAAATCTAACACACTTTAGACAGATATTAAATTTTCCTCATATCAGGTTCAATATATGATTATCATTCACCATTGAATTGAGTGCACCGACAAGGAGATTAAGAAGTAAATTGTTAAAAAGTAGAGCAAAATAATTCAGGTAAATCCACCAAACTGAACAGAAGTACATAGATTTATCACTTCATAGTGATTTAAATTAAATTTCCCTATGTAGAATTATACCCTTTGATAATGTCTAATACAGAATAAAACAAAGTCAGAGATATTTTTATGAACAAATTAAAAAATATTTTTCAAATATAAAAATCCTCAAGATCCAGTTTCTTGATTCAATGATTTATTGACTGCAATAAAACAAAGAAGAATAGGTAAAAAAAAAAAAAAAAAAAAAAAAAAAAAAAAACAACAACAACTGCTAATAAAACAAAGTATAAATTATATGAAAATCTGCCCAGAAATGATCTAGTCATTTAATATAAACAAGGATTCCATATCATACATAGTCCAGTTCAAATTACTTCCCTTGGAATCTTATACTTATCATAGCAGCCAGTTCACTTTGGAAAAAAAATTAAATAAAATACTTTTTTGGGATAAGCTGCCTAATCACATTCTCCTTAGTCTCCTCCACAGTCTGAAAATCTTACTTCTAATAGAGATTTCAGCTTTTGGAAGGCTAGAAGTTATATAAAGCTAAATCTGGACTATAGAGGGCTTCTTAACTATTCAATTTCCAGGGATCAAAGTTTCAAGTAAAATACTCTGCAATTTTTGCCATAAATGCAACAGTCACTTTAAATCAGAGAATATTATAAATCTTTATACAAATATTATTCATTTACAGTGAACATCATTCATCTTACCAACAAAATTTGTAAGTAGATAAATATGGCTAGATAAAATCTAATTTTATTATCATTTTCTAAAATTTAGAAAAATTCTTAGTAATTATTCCGACTTTGTACTGGGAAGAAAGTTAAGAAATAAAAACTGAAAATTAGCATTTGAGAAAGTAATTCAAATAAATATTCAGATGATAACATCCTTAAAAATAACATATTTTCTAATCAACAAGAGAGTACATAATATTCCAAATTTTTTAATAAATTATTCCACATATTTTCTACAAAGATAAAAATCAAACAAAACCATAAGACATAAAACATTGGTAGATATAAATTTATATATTTTTATTTTATGAAATTTTTTATACACACGCACAACTATTTAATTTTCAGGGTTTTGAGCAGTTATACACAAAAACTTAGTTTTGTATATTAGTTCCATTTTTTCTGTTCCCTAGTTACATTGGCAAGAAAGTTCATTTTAGTCTGAAAGGTAACCTTAATGCAACATAAAATATTCAAGAATGAAGGCTTAAATATTTTTAGATAGCCATTACTATTTATATTATACTGAAATAAAAAATTATGATTTGTCTCTAAAAATATAAAATAACAAATCTTTCACTTCATTAATCTAAAAATTTTCAGTTTATTTTATGCGAGTGTTCTTGTTCTCAACATCTAAAAAAACTTGTGAATATTAAAATATTGAATAGACAATATTAAAGAAAAAAAACTTAGGTGAATGATAGATTGAATAATGTTAAAAATTGTATCACATTTCCTTTATTAGTTTTCTCAATTTTTTTTTAACCCAGAAAAAAAAAATCCTTAAACGAACATTTAATATTCCCATGATTATGTTTTTTTAATCCATAATCTCAAGAAATATTGATAAACAGGCTCGATTTGAGTTGTTGTTTCCATTGCTTCTTATAGCATGTTTCTACAATCTTGGTCAGTCAAGTGTAATAAAAGAGTAAAGTCAGTATATGTATTTTAATATATCATAAAATCAACAAGAAACCAATAATTGCAATATTTTCTAATATATTTAAAAGACTCAATTCTATGTAGACTGTTATAGATATGCCATTTAAAAAATAAGTGATGTTTTGCATTATGCAAATAGTATATGCATACCTTGCCTTTCACTTTTTAATATAATAATGGTCACAAAATAAATCAGTTTAATTATAGAATAAAAATGAAATAGTAAAATAATATTGGAAAAGAAATCTTTGTAATGTTAAGAGAGGAAACTAGTATGAAAAATAAAAAGTAAAACATTTGTAAAAAAAAAAAATAAAATATAGCTTATTTGTAATCTGAAAAGGAATTTTTTTAAAAATCTATTTTCATTAACATAATAAATAACTTGGCAGACAAATTGAATGAAACATAAAATTGTAAAGTCACTTAGTAGTGATGTTCTCTCACAATTCAGTATCTGAAATCTTTGATATTCAAATTATGTAAAGTTAGCTAAGTTAACACATCACTCAATAAATCCTGGGCTTAACTAGTAAAAAAAACTTTTAGGCAAAATTTTACTTTATTCATCAACAGTCTCCTTCTAGGGTGATACACTGATCCCAATAATTTGATGCCTTTTTTGTAGAATGATCAGTCTTTGGTTTCAAAATACACCTCAGTTTTAAATATCATTTCTTCATTGGAGCAAAATCTCTTTTCCTGGAGCATTCTTTTGAAGTCTGCAAACAGCCAGTAGTTGCTAGGAGCCAGATCTGGAGAATAGGGTGTATGTAGAAGCAATTCAAAGTGCAACTCATGTAGTTTTACTATCGTTACAATCAACTTGAGACACAATGTGTTGTCTTGGTAAAAGATCACTTTTTCTTCATTTGTAGCCATTTTTTTGGTGATTTCTTCCTTCAAACACACTAATAACGCTATATAATATTTGCTATTGATGATTCTTCCTTTCTGAAACTAATCAATGAACAAAATACCTTGTACATCCCAAAATACGGAGACCAAAACCTTGACTGCTGATGTTTGTGTCTTTAGCCACTTTGGATGGCTTTTACCTGCTGCCGTTCACTCAGATGACTGTAAATTTGACTTCGGAGTGAAGTGGTAGATCCAGGTTTCATCCATTGTCACATATTTACGCTAAAATTCCTTGTTGCATTGAAACAGTTGCAAACAATGCTTTGAATCGTCAATGTGTCGTTGTTTTTGATCGGCTGTGAGCAAACACAACACCCACTTTTAACACAGATTTCTCATTAGTAAAATGTTCATGCAAAATGGTGAATACACTGCCTTCTGATATGTTTAACTCTTCTTCTATCACATGCAATTTCAATTTACAACTGGCCAAAATGAGTTTGCGGATTTTTTGGTCTTTTTCAGGACAACTGTCGATTTTGGGTGACCTGAGTGTTCAGCAACATGTGTATCTCTATGACTGCATTTGAAGTCAGCATGCCACCTCTTAACTGTTGTTTCCAATGGAGCAGAGTCCGAATAACTCTTATCAAGCCATTGCATTGCTTCAATAGTATTTTTTCCTATCAGAAAGCAGTGCTTTATCAACATGAAATTCAGATTTTTCCATTGTTTTAGAAATTTGCATCAATAACTTCACTTAAATAACTAATTTCTAAATTAATAATCCAGTTAGATCCAAATTGGATCATGTGCCATCTGAGGGTTAGTACTTCATATAAGTCATATGGAATTTTTATTAGTGGTGCCATCTATGTGTCATTCCTGGGACTTATTGAGTAATGTGTTAGCATAGGAAAAATTGGACAGGCCAAAAAAAAAAAAAAAAAAGAATGATACAAAACTCTGGCAGCAATTAATTTAAAATTAAACATTCTCAATAATTGTAAAGTAAAGGGTAATTCAACATGCACATGCAGAAGTAGAATTTTCTCAATACAAAATGTTTAGTAAGTAAGTCTTAGAAAAACCAAAACTGTATCAGCCAAAAACTAGAAATTTACTAAATTAAAATCCATAAATTATATTCACATTTGAATCCATATTTCAATTAATTTACTATTTAAGTCACTTTATGTGCTTATGAGGGATATCTATTTAAAAGTTTTTAGGAAATATAACTAAAAGAAATCATAAGATTTATGTATGAAGTTCTTAAAGCTATTGGAACAAATAAACCAAGTAACAGTTGTCATTAACAATAATACCAACATATAGAAAGCCAAGGGCTATTTCTAAAGGAACAGAAAGAATGCCAAAAAGACAAGTGACCATACATTCATCAAAACACATCAAATTTGAAAGGGCAGCCTAGCTGTGATATGAAAAAACTACAAACAAGTTTACATTATCCTTCAACTATGGATAAGAGAATACCTGAAAATATTAATCTCAAAATAAATAATGATCTTTATAATTAATAAAAAATTGGAAAGTGGAATGAACCAGATAGGAACAGATGTGAAATTAAAAAAACATTTTCTAAGGAGAGTCACTTTTCCCACTACTATTCATCAGAACATTAATTAAAGAAATGCAACAAAGATTCACAAGGTGGACTGCCTAATTTTTGCCAAGATGAAAGCAAGAACTGGAATCTCTCATAGTGAGAATCTTGAGCTCATGTATAGGAATGGAATTTGGCAACAAGAGAGATGCAATGCCTGTAATGAACAAGGAAAAAGGATAACCATAAAACTGAAATATCCAACTAGGAAATCATCAGGATACTAACTGGAAAAGATATTTAAAATTGTCAAAGTATTTTAGAAGCAGACATCATCAAATAGAAATGAAGAGAAATGTCAAGAAAGAATACTTTAGAAAAAAAAAAATTCAAGAAAATACTAGAGATCAAACACTGCAACACAAACTTACAAGAGTAAAAACCCAGTCAGTTCCTATTGTGAGGTAATCCTAATCCTTGTTAAACAGAACGAGTGAAGAATACAAAAAATACAACCAAAACTCTTGACATAAAAAACAATTAGACATTTCAGAAGACAACTCAATGGAATAGCAGATAAACCAACATAGGTATGGCTAAGATGACAGAACCTTTCTTGACAGCAAGTCTAAAGCACCATCACAAGAACCAACTACATAAAAGCTGATAGATTAAAACAGAAGTGAACAGAAAACATAAGACAATGTACAAATAAAGACAAAACAGTGAATCTCATAATCTATGGATGTAGCAAACTGCACCACAAAGAATACAAGAAAAAGCATAACTGAATGGGAAAAATGATCCACTAGAAACTGTGCAAGTTTCTAACCACACAAATCAATGGTATATATACAAGCTCTAACCTGTTCTTATGAATGAAATGCACAAAAAATAAATCTTCAAGTTCATTGAGATTCAAAGTAGATCTAGGTGATCTACTAAATCCAGGTCAAAAAGACAGATTCTGTAGTAGTTGATAAGATGCTATATCATTAATTTCATTGTTCCAGCAGACCACAGAGTAGACAAGTATATCGACCTTGCTGGAAAACTGAAGTGGCAAAACATGAAGGTGACACCTTGGAACAGTTCTGAAGAGTCCTGAAGAAAAGGTTACAATAAGTGAAAATTAGAGAAAGCGTTAGAAATATCCAGATGACAATATTATTGAATAGAGAATACTATAACAATCTTCAGTTTAAGTTACCAATTACTACTGACATGAACACTCAATAAATGCATGAATGAATAATCAATATATTTTCAAATATATAATTTTTTTCAAAGTTAAATCATGAACATTAAAGAAAACTTTGTGAAATGTTTTCTGCTTTATTTTAAGCTAAGAATAACTTATTAAAAAGTATTCCACCAGTAGGAATACAATCATAATATTGTACATTCATATTAAAACAACAGAAATAGTTTGTATTTCATTTTAAGAAAATGTCTTATATTCTTAAGCTTTGTATGTGTATAGATATACCATTAGCTAATCATAAAAATCTGACAAGTTCATCACAAAATCAAAATAATTATTTCTGCAATTATTCTTTTAAATGAACACTGACGATAATCCAACTTTGTAAAAAAAAAAAAAAAAAAAAAAGTATGCTCTATATGCAAGATAGGCGTTACTTAAATTTACCAACTTATTAAAAAAGAGGAGAGGATAAAAGATTTTTTTCATACATGAGTATTTTTTTCATACATGAGTATTTTTTTTTAGATATTCTTCAAATGGCAAGATTTGTCAGAATTAATAAATATTTTTTTTCTAATCATTTTAAAAGGTGGGGTCCTGTTTACAATATTGAAACAGTGCCAAATTGATCACTGTCTTTTACAGATTTATCTGCACTAAATATTTTATTTACAAATTCCATACCTTAAAAATGTGCTAACATATTGATATCTGCATATTTTTTTTTTACCTTTGTTAATTAATGCAAATTTTTGTTCTTTAATTAAAAATATATTACTATTTTAAAAATGTATACATCTGTTCTTTAATGACAATAATTGCTTTGTAGCAAATTAAATAAATATATATTGCCAAACAATTGCATGTTTTCCTACAGTAAAATACATGTGCATATATTTCCCTATTCTTTAAAAGAAATCTTTTTGTAAAGTGTTTCCATATGCAGCTATCAATATACAATGTAAGCAGTTTCAAACTTGAAATTTGTAAATAAACTGCTAAGTTGCAATAACTGTAAAAATCAGGGATCAATTTTACTTTGTATCAATATTATAAACAGGACCCCCACCTTCTAAAATGACTTTCCAAAAATAAGAAAGGATTTTTAAATTCTGACAAGTGTTATGGCATAAAGAAGATCTAAGGAATGCTAATTTACAAAAAAAAAAAAAAAAAAAAAAAAAACAATCTCATGATGGGAAATCTAATATTTTAGTCACAAAAATGAACTCATGATTTTCTTCAATAACCAGCAATAAATTTCCAAGATACATAATATTTTAACAAGTGAAATGTTAAGTTTAAATATTTTTCCTAATTTTTCAGAGCTTTTAACCAATATGAGCTGAGGCATCAGTCAAACAAACCTTACTTATTAAATCTTAAAATAAATATTATTAAATTGTTTAATACGATAAATTAATGGTGTATACACATTCAAAAGCAGTCTAAAACAATAACATTAAGAAACTAAAACAGTGAAAACACATTTGGTAAGCAAAAAAAAACAAAAAAAAATCATTAAAGATATAATACTAATAAAAATCATGACAACAGTTGATGTATTATTCTGTTTGCCTGTTGATAAATTTATTTACAAATTGTAAAAGCAGAATATCAATGTACCTTCCTTCAAGAAGAGAATAGAAATAAAAACAAAGGTCATGAGGTTACAATTTTTGTAGAAAAATCAGTACAAAAGAACACTACTAAAGTGGTTGGAAAAAACACACAAAACTTAATTTTAAAAATTCTCTTAGAAAACAACTTTAAAAAAAAAACCTGAGCTTGATATGATTTGATGTCAGTCCTAAAGTTATATGAAAACAATATGAAATTGGGAAGGAATCATTGGGTTATGTCTTACCTTTCTAGAAATTATAACAATGAAATTATCAGAACCAGAGGAAAATATTTAAATATGTAAACTTTTTTAAATAAACTAGTCAGTAACACATCCTGCATAAAATATATAACAGTTTAATGAAGTCATTAAACATTAAAAGATGACTTGAAATTAAACTCAACTACAAACTAACAAAAAACATCATCAAACATATGCACCAATAAATAGAAAAAGGGTTTTCATTTTTTTAAATGAGCAATCATCTTTGCCTATCAATTGCTAAAACTGACAATTGTACATCATTTGCCAAGTTAGCTGGTATTACCAGCTGAAAGCTTTCAGAAATTGTAGCAGATGGTAGAAAAGAGGACCCAGTCAGGTAAAAACATGGACTATGCAAATATCAATTTGTTTCTATTACATTTATAACAGAAGAATTCTGACGACTGTTTTCACAGTAACAAAAAAAAAAAAAAAAAAAAAAAAAAAAAAAAAAATTAAATAAAATCAATCATCCAGTTATTAGCAACAGTCAGAAAATACATATGCCTAAAAAGCTGTCAAAATATAAAGGAATATAATGTACTGAAAATAGGTATTGTTCCCAACCATATTAAATAGAATAATATGCTCATATAATAACAATCAGCCAGGATACTACTTTCTCTATAATTGAATTTACTTTTTTTTTTATTTAAAATTAATTTACATTGCAACACAGGAATTTCTGTTTCAACGTTATATATATATATATATATATATATATATATATATATATAGTGTCATCTGCAGACGGATCTGTTTCGCTGTATCACAGCTCATCAGTATGGTTAGACTGATTGCTTTTTAACCCAGAATTGAAACCCGACCGAATTGGCGTCAGTCAGTGATTCTACCTCTGGACTATGGGCGCTCGGTAGAAGAAGGCAGACTTTTTAGCGCATATATTGTCATTATACACGCCCAATAGCCAGAGTGCTCTAATTCATTACTATGAGTAAATTGTCGCCATTTGGTATTTTTAATTTTGCACATACAGAATGTTTGTTTCTGATTTTGGTGACTGCATAGTTTAGTATGGTCAGTTTGGTACCATCTGTGTGAAAAAGAGCATTATGATGCAATTCACCCTGCCAAAAATTTGGAAACAATATGCTGTACTGGTTGGCATTTGCATTGGAAGCTCCAATACAAACATTTCAGAGTGTTTGAGTGTCAATCTGAGGATAGTGCATGGGATTCTTAAAAAGTTGGATGATATATCCAGTCAGCATCATGGGTTTTCAGGACAATCATTAGTGAAGGTAACATTATGTGCCCATTCTTCTTCCCATGGGCCCTCAGACTGAACATAGGCCTACATCAAATACCTTGAAGAGGTAGTGCAGCCTTGGGTCAAGAGGGTGGATGCTGGAAGAACCTATGTCTGGTAACAAGACTCTGCACCATGCCACACAAGCAGGAGAACCCAGTCAGTCATAACTGTCTGACAATTTCTGTGACCCCATCATTCCTTACATCTGACCACCTAACTCCCCAGACTGCAACCCTCTTGATTATGTGCAGAGCGCAGTTGAGTGATAGACCAACAAAACTCATAATGAGTAAAGATGAACTGAGGGCAAGGATTATGGCAGCATTCACCAACTTAAACAAGGAGACTATCCAGAAGAGTTGCAGAAAATTCCAAAGTCGTCTGGAGGTTGTGGTAGAAGCCAATGTCGATTTTATTGAATAAATTTTCTCTTTAGTATTTCCAGATATTGTGTAATTTTGGTAAATATATGTTAAAATGAGATGACAGTGTTATTTTCATTTTTGCATAATTTAGATGACAATTCATATGTTACACCCTGTATACAAGTAAGATAATACTTATTTATATATCAATTTTGTAAAACTTGCTTTAATAAGTTTGTTATAACTTGTTTAACAATTTATTACATTCCCAGATGAATATGACAAATAACATTATCTTACTTTATTTCCCAAGCTTGATTTAATTCAGTTTTCTTTTTGTTTGATGGTTAAGATAATCAATTTTGCAATGTATCAATAATCATTTCCTTTCATATTAAAGATAAAATTATTTTCATTAAATTTTCCAAATTGCAAGCAAAAAAAAAATTTCCTAATAAGTTTTAAATAAAACATTGCCCTGCTTTGAGAATATGAATACACAATGACAACAAACTCTATTAAAAAATAAAAAACTTGAAAGCTGAACAGGCAAAAACCATGAAGCAAAGCAAACTTTATTTTTGATAGTTTTAACATAAAAGCTGCAAACAAACCAATTGAATCCAATATGTAAATTTGAAATTTGAAATAGATTCTTTGTACAGATCCGATTTCTGATAAGGACCTACTTATTCACTTAATATTTCTCTTTATTTTTCTATCAATAAAGAGTGGGTAAAAATGGTCATAAAAACTGTTCTTATCATTCAAGTTGACTAATCTAGTTCCTCTTCAAAAAAAAAAAAAAAAAAATTTCTTTCTAGAACTTTTATTGCTCTTGATATCTATTCTACCAGTTATTTCAGGATGCCATGAATAAATTCTTATATCTGATCATAGGTAAACATTTTCAAAATTCTTTTCATTGGACAAAGTTTTCAATTTAATGTTGCCATTTTTAAATAATTTTCTCATTAAGAAAAAACATGTCATAATGGAGATAAACATTTCATAATTAAGAACTATCAAATTGTAACAAATCTGGAACCAAATGATTTAATGCATACTAAATTTGTAAAAAAAAATATTGCAATAAACTTTAAAGGTATTGTGTCATGATTTAACAAGATTTTAACTAGTATGAGCAGAATTTATTTTTATGAGCTTTAAAATCCATAAGCATACACAAGTAATGGTCTTATCTAATTCCCACTTACCATTTCAGATATCTTTTCTATTTAAACCTTCATACTGTTCAATATAATTCTTTTCTTCAAAGACATTCCGTTATCAACAGAATATTTTTATTTTCTAACTGTATGTATTTTTTTCCTCAAGACTGAAGAGCATTAAAAACTACAGGTTTAAATCCAAAAGATTCTGTATTCTGTTAGATGGTATTTAGTTTTAAATAACTAAATCCACAAGAAAACCTTAATATCAACAGGGCTTTTTTTGGGATCCAATATTAGAATATTTTGCTAGAAAATATTTGTGATGTACAATGGAGAGTAAATATTTTATAACAACATGGGATGTAAGAAATCAGGTGACAATCAAAATAAACCACTGCATGCCATACTAAATCCTTAAAAATAAAAATAAATAAATCTTTAAAAATAAATAAAGTCAATACATGGTGAGACTGGAGGGGGAAGTCCAAATGACTGATTCAAGCAAATACTGCTCCAATTTGACCAAAGGCAACAACTGATAAGAGCTGTCTGTCCAAAATTAGTTATGAGAAAGGGTATAATATCCCATGACGATAACACTAAACTACAGGTTTCTTTGATGATTCAGATCAATCTTTTATTTTTACATCTGGACTGTATTTTTCATTCATGTACCATGTTCACCAAATATTACAACTTCAGAAAATTCTCTTAAAGAAAAAAATTCAATTTTCTGGAAAATTAAAGAAAACACTGCCTAAAGCAATTCGTTACTGAGAAAAAAGTTCTAATGAAAAAAATATTAATTATGGCCATCATGGAGCACAATGGTAAATATTCTATTTAATAAAATTAGTCAAAAATAAAAATTGCTTTATTTTTATTTAACCAAAATAAACTTTCTTTTGTAATCTAATACTACTTCCAGCTATAGCAGGACAGATTGGGTTCTATAGTCTTCTTTGTTGCCAACCAAGGCTATAGAACCACAGAAAATAATGGCACAATTACCACAGAAAATAATGGCAATGTACTATAGGAAAAATCTTCTGCCCAGTCTGTCATGTCTCTTTCAAAGTGTGTATCATGTATGGCACTTAACTGACTGATTACTATTTCAAATCACAAACTCAATTTTATAAAGCTGAGTGATCTGAATAATGCAAAAATGCAAAAGAAGAAAAGAGCGTACAATCTGAATAAGCTTTTTCAATTATTTACAAAAATTAAATTCTAAGATATATAATGGTCTTCGTTTTATACTCAATGTGTACACAAAATAAGTTTGTGAGGAAAAAACAAAAATTTCCTCAAAGACATTATGAAAAGCAATATAAAACATTTTTCTAAAATATCTAGCAAATATTCCTTATACTATTTGATGTTAATTGTTTTTAAAAATAAACTCCTCATAAAAACATTAAATTTTTTTTTTAAGTAAAAAGGGATCTTTCTTTTTCTATAAATCAACAACCACAAAATTCAATAAAACAGCAAAACACTATAGGTTTGCTTGGATTTTCAGTTCAGAAAAAAAAACATCTGCTTTCAGTCATACAGGTTAACAATCTAAGGTCCACTATAACAGTAGGCTTTTCTTAGAATGCACTATAAACTGAATTCATAACTTGAACAATTAGAAGCAGAACAACCTCATCAGAATAATACCTGACTAGCAACATGATATTTTTGGAGTAAAAACTGGCTTATAGCCAAATCAAATCAGGAAATAACAATAGTCAAAAATCTATAAAAAATATTTATTGAAAGTATCAACATATGTGGAATTTATAGAACATTTTGCTTTTTCTCTAAAGGAAAGAAAAGCATACTCTTACCTTACAGCCTTCACAAGTAATAACACCATAGTGTACACCAGACGACTTATCCCCACAAACTTTGCATGGAATCACCTCAATCTGGGCTGTAAAATAAGCAATAATTAAAAACTTAGGAAGAAACTTCTATTGTTGAAACATTCTTACAGATAAGTACATAAAATACAACAGTAATTTAAATTATTTACCAACACTTTAATAAAATTCAAAGTTTCACATTTTATTAGATAAGTAAATACCAAAATATTTTGATTCACTGTTTACCGATTATGGGGATAAGAAATATTTTCTTCCAAAAGGGGCAATTCAAAGTATCTAATTATGTAAGGAAGATATTGTCATCAAAGACAATATTTAAAATATGTTTATAAACAATACATGAAACATTCAAACAATTGCTTCTGCTTGTTTTATTTCATCCACATTCAAGTACAAATCTCAACAAAAAGCAACACAAAAATTTACATTCAATTTGCTGCATTTATTTTTTAAACAGTCTATTTGCTAAGACTCAGAAATAGTAGGGTTGTGTGTTGATTTTTTTTTTTTGAGAGAGAGAGAGTGAGAAATAAGTGCAACAGGAAAGAAATGCATTATGACAAGGAGATTCAACAATCCAATATAGCCAAATTCTCTAAAATGATAGGACAAAATGAAACTTAACATGTGCTTTCTTGACTTACTCTAAACTTCCTTTTGCCTATTCTCCCTCAAATCATATGTAAAGTTATTTTGTTAATATAACAAACCCTAGCTAACATGTTTTGAAAAGAATAAAGGCAAAAAAAGTTTCTAAAGCAATTATTTTATCATAATGTTTATAAATCAAATCTAGCTACATCAACTTTATCAATGCAACATTAACTATTAAAATAACCACTGCTTATTTGTTTCAGATTTCACTTATTTTCTCATAAAAAATTTTTGTCATTACATTTAACTCTTGGGTATTTTGTGGTATTAAATACTTCCTATCCACAAGACACTTGATAAGTAAATTTAGTGTTAATGCAACAAAAGTGGTGGTGGTAACAATTCTTACAATCCAAATGTGGCATACTTCAAAGTTCAGCTACAGTTGGCAGGTACAATTTTAAAATATTAACAAAGAAAGAACAAAAATATAGAAAATGGTCAGACAGTATAACCTATTAAACATGAAACAGTTTAATATTTGATTTGATGTAGCTATAAGCTATCTTAAAATAAATGTAAAAATTATCTAAATTCTCACCATTAAAATATGAATGTATACTTAGTACATTAACTAAATTATTATTCCTTTCAACAGTTGAGAATCTTAATTTTATGATAGTGGAAATTGAATATGTTCAATAGCAGTCATATGGAGAGTGGCTGGTACATTTGAAAGCAGTCATAGAATGGAAAATGTGAGAAGGAGAGACTAAAATAATTGTAGTAAAGTATGAAAAGTAATAGAATGCTAATAAGCTTCTTGTTGCTTCACATTCATTCTAACCATTATAAAGTTCCATCATATCTCTACAAAACTCCATTTTTTCTAATGTTTTTGAACTGCATTACTATGTTATCAAAAGCATGACATCAAAGAAAATTTAAAAAAAATATATTGAATCCTTTGCATCAAGTAAAAGGATAAACACTTAGATTTATTTTAAAAAAACAAAAAAAACAGATCATTTAAAGATAAAGTCAAAGCTGAAATAAATGCTTACTCAAACATTACAGAAATTAGAGAAGGAGTTTATAGCATCAGAAAAAAATTAGTAAACTGGTTGCTAAAACTGAAAATGCTAAGTTCCTTATCTCTCCTAAAATAGCCAATATCATTAATTTAAGTGTTAAAGAAAGAATTCAGGCAACTCCTTTGAGTTATAATTCAACTGTTACCAAAAGAAATGATAAAATGACATAAAACATTGAAGGGAGATTGTTTGGTTTATCACTATTCCAAAAAATTATCTTCATATTTACTCTACTTTTGGTGTATATAGGATTCTGGAATGGAAATGAGATGAGGGGGGCCAGCTAAGCAAATATCAAGGTACTGTCTATTTTTGAAAGAGGCAAAGGTTATTTCAATTAAACCACTATTCCAATGGAGAATATAATTACTTGTGCAGAATGGTTGGTCAATACAGAAAATTAACCACCCATCTAAAGAATTATATTTTTTATCAGTATTATTCATTGCATAAGTTACAGAAAGTACCTACTCACTAAAATTATAGGATTAACTTTTTGCTCTCCATTGTTAAAGGATGTAGACTTCAAATAAAAAGCAACAATCCTTTATCATTGTTTTGTTCAAAGGCTGTGTGAAGAAAATGACAAAAAACTTTCAGATGTTGTTGCATACCAAGGTGAGGTAACTTTCCAAAAGATAAACTTTTTGTAATTAACTTAGACACCAATTTTCTTCATGTATATGAAAAAGCATGGAAAAATATTTTATGATACTCAAGTAAACATATTTTATCTTAACCTGAAGCTGTCAATTCTTATAAGGCAAAAACAGTAATCTTATAAATTATAAGAAAACTACCTTTAATTTCCTTTAACTCCCAATATGGAATTTCCAAAAGAGAAGAAAAACAGAGGCATTAAAGGTTATTGATGGAACTTTGTTAAACAACTGAAGCAGATTTGCAAGGATTGACAAGGGATTTAAGAAACTTAAACTCTGATATAAATTTTATGCACACATAGATGAAAAGTGCTCAAAATAAGAGTGTCAAAAGAATGGGTCTTCCTATGACAACAATTTTTTTAACTACCTTCACTTTGTTAATATTTAGTTTTAAGAAGTGATGATTAGAATTAGAATAATATCCAAACATATGAAAGTGAATTTACATTTTTTTTGTTCTTGAGAATTTACAACAAAAATATTAAACTATTTATATATTAGATTATTTCCAAAAATAGTTTTATATTTGCAACATCCTAAACACTAAATGCAAAATTTACCAAATTGCAAAGTGAAAAATGTGAAAACATATTTTTTATAAACATTTACTAAATTATTAAAATGTAAACCAACCAATTTATCATTTCATAAAGTTTGAATCAATTCACTATTAGCTGATGTTTTGCCAACCATTCCAATAAATAATATAATAAAACATAAATAAAAAATCTAAGTTTTTATATTTTACGTCAATTCTCAAGAACATAAGTGTATAAATTCACTTTCATATGTTTAGGTTTTATTACAATTTTAATCACTGCTTTTTAAAATGATACAAAATTGCTGAAAAGTGAAGGTCATTAAAAAAATAATAAAAATGAAATCATAAGAAGAAAAAAAACATCCTTCTGACACTGTCTTATTGCAGGCACATTTATATTTGAAATATGACTCAACCAAGACTTATTAAAGAGAGTTTGATTGATTTTCAGAGTGATCTAATTGCACATTGCTAGTTTAGTTAGTTTCAAAGAGAATTTTTGGCTAGTGATCTGAATTTTAAACAAGAAAAAGCCTAAAGATGTTTTAATGCCTTTCCTCCAACATATTTGGTTGGTTGTGAATTCAATAAGGTAGTTTCCTTGACAAAATCCAGGAACATAACTGATATTACAACAAATGTTGACCTTCCAATTATCACTAATTTAAAGCCTAATATCTTGACACTGACAGAAAAGCAAAAGCTTTAAGGATCACATGAAGCCTGATAAATATACAATTCCATACATTTTGTCTCATGCTAGAGCATTCAAGTTTTCTTGACATTCAATAAATGAACTTACCAACTTTTTTCATATCCTTTTTTGATAAGGGGTTCTGGAACCCCATAATTTTAAGTAGGTTGTAAACAAGAACAATTAAGAACAGTCAAATATAGTCATCTAGTAATATTATAACAAAACTACTTTACATGTAATATGGTATTTTTTATATCTAAAATTAAGCTTGATCATAATATGATGAAGAATTACAAAATTTCCAAGAATTGGAAAATCTTTTTAAAAAAAAAAAAAAATCTTTATATATTAATGTTTTTAAAGGCTAACCACAAGTAATTTTTAAAGTAACTATTTCAGCCACATCCAACTGAGATGCATAAATACTGGGGCTAAAAACTACACATTAATCTTACTTAGCTATTGTGCTTAAATACAGTTCAAGACTGTTTATTAAAAACATGAAAACATTAGCATTTTGTGAATGTACTGCCACAACAAATCTATAAAGTCACTAAATATATTTTGAGCTTTTATTAGATAGATACACAGTGCCATTTGCAGATTGTCTTTATAGATCAAAACTTCAAAGCAATTTATATAAAAATGTAATAATGAAAAATTATTGAACAACACTTCCATTAAGTCATGTAGCTATAGCATTTGTCAAAATGGCTTGAACATCTTTAATTTCTGAACACTAGCATAATACTGATAAAACTAATAGTACTTCTGAAGAGTCATACACATCCAAATTTGTAATTTCAATGATAAGTTCTAACAAAGAGAATGTATACATACACAACTGTTTAAATGAAATATCAGACGGCCCATTTCATTTTGCAATTCTGAATTTATTTTAAAATGCAAGAATATCATTAAAAAGCGACATAATGCAGACATTTTATGAAAGTTGGCTATAAAGACTTCAAAATTTAGATAGGTAACAAGAGAGAAAAGAGTAAAAATAAAAATTGAATGTGAAATCTACAAAAGACTAAGTCTTACATCTAGGCCAATGTATGATCTTTCTTTGTGTCACCTATAAAGTGTGATATACACTTTAGAAAGATTGAATACATCAGATTTTTTTAACGGGGGGGGGGGGATATTTTGTGAATGATTCATTAAACCAGTTTAACTTTTCATGACATTAAAATCAGCAAGCTGAAAACATTTCTTATAATATAAAAGAGTCAATGTCAAACTGATACTTGTTCAGCTATTAATACATATCATCATGATTAAAAGAAAGGAAATACAGGACATTTCAAATTTAACTGTTCAAGAACAAGAATACGTTATCTGTTCAACAGATATTATCAGTCAATTTCAACTAGATTCATGAATTATAAATATTGTGTATACTATATACTCAATTTCATGTAAATGAATTGCCACAATAATCATATATGAATTATATGGTTTTATTAAAATTTAGCAACAAATCTTATAATCCAACCTGTGATTTTTATGAAAAATCCATTTGGAATGTTTCACTTTGTATTTTGAAAGAGCACTATTAAATATTGAATACCTTAAAGGCATAATTAATCACAAATAATAGAAAGAAGTATAAACTGTGTTAGTGTATTTTAAAAATAAATCACAAAATAAACTGAGCATATTTTATTTACAATGTAAGAAAAATAAAAGTAAAATAATAAATTTGTAATTATAAACAGAAAACAATTTGACTGACCTCATTGTTTACCCTTGCTCTTTTAAGTGCAAGAATAAACAATGACAGCATTATGAAATTGATATTTGAAGTTTTTACTACTACTAAGTTTTTTACAAGAAAGCTTTTAAACATTTTTACCAATTATTATTGTTGTTGTTCCATTCTGCTTTCATAGAATTGATCTTTTCATCTCCTGACTTCATATACATCTTGGAACAATCTGCCTTTGCCATAATAAAGACACTTATCAAAGATAACTAGTGCATCAATAAGTCATATACAAGTAAAAGTTTATCACTTAGCTGATGAGTTAAAAATCAAATACAGATCAAATATGGATTGTAATCCAACAGGATAAGATAAACAAATAGGAAATGTTTATCAAGTTTTGTTAGAGATTGAGAGAAAACAGAACTTTATACATGACTGACAAATGAGAACCAACCCAAACAAAATTTAAAATACCAAAGTTCTGTGTTTTCTCTCAACCTCTAACAAAGTTTTAATAAAAAGTGAAACATGTTAGATTAATAAACGTTTCCAATTTGTCACACACACAAAACAAACATGAAACTTAAAATTTCATCAGGTTTAGAGAAGTAGGCTATAAATACAAATAAATGACAAAAACTGGTGAAAATACAAATTGTCTTAATACATTTTATCATTGAAAACCTTAGCATATAAATAATCTGAAACAAGAGAAAAGTAATCAATAATAATCATAACAATGACCATTACAAAACTGATGTATAAGACTATAAGATTGGCAACTATTTACAGTCAGCTGAAGAGTTCTCAGACTGACAAACAAGCCTTTAGAAGGAAAAACAAAATGTTACTTAAATTATCTATGTATTGCTTGTGACTAATTGAAAACATTTTATTATGAGTATAAAACATAAATAACATTAGAACCTTTAAATTATAGAGACAATTACAAAATATTTTTTTAAATCAGAGAGAGAGAGAAAGAGAACCATTTTGACTGAGAAATGTTCTTGCAGATTTTAACTTCAGAAAAGAATGTTTTCTTGATCTACTTTTACAGCACTGAAAGCAGATTTCATATATACCTGGAAAAAAAAAATACTATGATTGATTTCAGATAAAGACAAAATCATTTCATTTATTTTTTTTAATCATATATTGAATTTTCCCCTTGTTTTTGTAAAGTATGCAATAGCTATTCCTAAATAGAAAATTTTACCAAGCTACACCTACCAGCAGGTTTCCGTTAGAATGAAAGCAATTAATGACAGAAACCAAAACTTTAGAAAAGGCACATGCTTTTTCTATTAAACAAAAAAATCTCTTCCTTACAAATTCTGAAATACTCTCCTTTTATATTATTTTCTCCATTCTTTATACTTGATTCAAATAATTGATGAAGAGTTCAACAAGAATAATAAAAGCATAATATACTTTAACAAAATTAAATGATAAACATACATTTTTATCTCTCAAATGGCAGAGAATTTTACCCAAAGCATCCACAAGAATAGCTATAATTTTCTAGTAGCATTTCAGCTGCTTTTTATCGATGAAACTTTATTTTTCTTGCCATATGTTACCTGAATAGCATAATAATAATAAAGCAAATAAGATAAAATTTCTCCTGCAGAAAATAATCAATATCCTTACAATATTGCAAAGGTAGGAGGACTATAAATAAAAGTAAAAGAAAGAGAATAAAAAGTGTACCTTCCTCACTCAACTTCCAATTTACTGCAAGCATTCAACAATGACTACCTTCTGCACTATTGACAGTATGAACATTATTGCAGGTTTATATACATAAGTAATAGTTATTTAGATTAAAGAGGGAGAACAGTTTTCTTTTTCTGTAACTGTTAATGAATGTTACCAGTTTTATAAAACCTTCAAGAAGCTGTATAGATAAAAAGGCACAAGTGTTAATGGAGTATACTGCTTCATATTATGAAGCTCAGTCTGTAATAAAATATTAGCTTAATATACATTTGCCTAACAATCTTAACTTGCAATTATTTCAGAATGGTAATTAATAAATGCAGGTAATTTCTTTGAAGAGGTTAAAAATCATGCATTTTTGATGGCTGGTTGCATCATACATAAGTAAATTTTTTCTTAAGTTGTTAAAGTACATCCCAAAAAAATTATAGGGCCACACTATAGTCAGCTCATATGCATATATATATATATATATATATATATATATATATATATATACAATAACTAGAAAATGCTCCTCTACACACCTCAAGAGGATCATGTTATTTCACTTAAGTTTTCTTGATCTTAACATAATTCAAAAACTGACTTTAGAAAAATGGAATTGTTACACAGATCATATTTATACTTTGTATAACATTAGAAACTGATTAAAACAATTTATTCTCAAGAACTGATACTTATATGTATATTACAAAAGGTAAGAAAAAAGCCATTTAAATTAATTGGATTACAAACAGAAAAATTTGGCTTTATTTCCATCTTCTAAAAATTATAAAACTAGAAGTAAGGCTGAAGTTTCTGGAAATGTTTATGAATGCTTGTTTTGACAAGTATAAAAAAAGAAATAGATTTCATCACTTTCACTATTAACACTGAATGCCAACCACAAGATAACTTGTGGTTGGCAGTTTTTATTATGAGGCTGACAACAAGTTGTCTTGTGCTTGGCATTTTCTGATACATTTTCATTTGTGAGTGCCAACAAGTTTATTCAGTGATATTTTAGTGTAAAAACAATGTCAAGACTTCAGTTGAAGCTATAAATCAACTCATAATTTTTTTTCTAGACTAAGTTGGCTATTATAAAGTTGGTGTTGATCACTCCAATGTAGCAGGGAAAAATAGATTTATGAATGTTTTTGAACATGGAAGGCTATTGACTAAGGACAAATCTTGCTTTCTTAGACTCAGTTTTTTAAGGGAGACAATTAGACATCATAACTAGCAGCCTCTAGTTTACCTTAGGAGCTTCTCTGCAGCTTTGGAATCAAAGTTGTCTTTCTCCAAGACTAGTTGCCAAACAAAATTAAATAGATTCATGCCTATCCTTAAGGCATTAGTACAAAACAAATGCAAGCCATCTTTACTGAGTCTAGAACTGCTGGTACATTGCATTTTCTGTGAACCATTATGATTTTGTACCTACATATTTTATTAAAATGAAAAAATATAAGACTATTATAATTTTTAATAACTTGAGATAACTACTTCCAATACTGCAAGATTATTGCTTATTAGGTAGTCAAAATATAATTTTTTACAATATAGTTTTATCAAGACAGCAAAAACAAAAATAAAACTTTTTCATGAAGAGCATATATTTTAGAGAAAAAAAAGAAACATCCCATAGCCATAAGCAGTCAAAAAAAAAAAAAAAAGTTATTGTTAGCAAAAATAAAATTTATTCCATTTCTAACAAATGCAAAATCATTGCTTTATAAATTAAAGTACAAGACAAGAATAAGTCAATCTTATTCTCTTATACCTAAAATTTTTTTTTATTGTTACGCTAATAGCTATGCCATTACAGAGGTGTCTAGTAAAATGTTTAAAAACTTATTTTCATGTTTATGAGCTAAATTTTCCTTGATTTGTTTGATATGGTTTCCTTTGTTCAGCAGGAACTAGAGAGCATTCCCTTGAATAAATGTATAGATAACTGAGAATAGTATTATCTGTGTGGCTTGCATTGCTGGAGAAAGAAACAAGGCAGTACATATATGTGTCACCATTTTTTTCATTCACTTATTTTTGCTGAAAATAGGAGAAAAAAAAATACCCTGCACTTTTCTTATGGAATGCTCACTGTAGAATTAATTCAACAAAAATAGAGTTCAAGTCAATAGCCCAAGCAACTTTTAACAATGATTCAACATTAGACAACTCTGAATTGCATAAGCAACACAAAATGATAAAATACAAATAAACTATAAAAAATAAAAAAATTCAAATTATCTGACAATTCCATGCAACTTGGCAAATATGTTTATCAATAATCGGGATATGAGATAGAAAATATGATACAAATATATTAAGTATTAATTTAGATTAACAATAACTCAAACATCTACTCTTAAAAAATATAGAAGTCTAACAAATTGTTAGAATTTGTATTCACCATAAAATGGCATTAACAAAATTGTCTTAAAACAGTTTAGTAAGTTTAAATCTTTTAGTAATTGTTTATTTCATATACAGCATGTTATAATTTATATTTATTAGATTTTCAAAAAATACTAAAAATATCAACAGTGCTTACTTCCCTTTATTTGTAAACTGATCTCAATGTGAAAACACTATTTAAAGCAGAAAATAACTATTTGAATAATTAATATTACTTACATTGTCCAGACTTGTCCTCATCATTATTACCATATTCATGATGTTTTGGCCGTTGTACACGCTAGCCTTCTTCAGGTGCTTGGAATTTCAAACTGAATCCTTTATTTTAATCACTGCCTATGTCCTTAAAGACACATGACCCAGTGGATAAAAGTGACTGGTTAGATCCAGTGATTTGACCTAAACAGTTGTGAGTTCAATACCTGGCTACAGCAATGGTGAACATAACTTAGAGAGCTAAAAGAGAGATAACTTCATGACATCCAGAACTAGCATGGCACATGGAACGAGAATAAGATACCCCAGTAATCAAAAAGGGTTCAGTTTGAAATTTCAGGTACCTGAAGAAGGCCAGAGTGTATGTATGTACAACAGCTTAAACGTTGTGAATATGGCAATAAAGATGGCGACAACAGTGTAAATAGTGTAAATACTACCTCATCTCAAAAGTATAGACAAACATTGAATAACTAAGTAGTTTCAAAAACTATCCACAAAACAATCACTTATTGATAAACAGAAAAATAAATCACCAAAGATAAAACCATTTTGTTACAATTTGGATTTTTAAAGCTGAATATGCTAATTTTTCTCTATTAAAAAAGAACTGAAAAGTTGAGCAAGATATAAGACCTTCTAGTAATATTAAATAGTTTTCTAAGTTTTATTTCATATTCAGATATACATAAAATTTTATATATATTTTTCAGTTTTTAGCTTATTGTATATTTATAATTCACTAGCAGCAGTGTCTAGTATGACTAGAGACAAAAGACCAGAGATGTCATTAAGTTGGCACAAAGATATTAATATGCTCACAAACCAAACTGAGTTTTCTTCTATAGCTAATGAATATTTATTAGATCACAGAGTGAATGATTTGCTAAAACCAAAAATATAAGAGCAAAATCTTTTCAAATTGTAAATTTGACTATAATTTAAAGATTTGTTTAGCATTAAGGCATCATCAGATTGGTTGATGAAAAAAGAGATTCATTAACTTAATCAAATGAAAGTTTTGGTTTTATTTGTTTTTTCCTCTAGTTTGTTCACATTAGAAATGCTCTAATCCTTAGATTTTCTCGCTGGTTCTTTCCAAATTATTAAAAAAGTAAAAAAAATAAAAGTAACATTTTTGCTTTCTCTTTATTTATAAATTGAAAAGCAAAGTAAAATGTTTCATAATTTTTAAATAAAGCTTATTTGTATTTTATTTTAGGATAAAAACCATCTCCAAATTAAATGCCTAAAAGTTTGTTTTATTTACTTAAATTTTGTAGTTCATAAAAAGATTAAAAAATGAAATGAATAAATCCATTATTAAACAAAAGTAATTTAGTGAACAATAATAAAAAAACATTTCAGTAATTAAAATTTAGATTTGTTAAATTATTAAAATCAAAATCTCAAGTGCTTACTCTCCTTTACACTGGAGTTGTGATCTAAATGCCAAGGCAGTTAATGTTTTCTGGACAGAAAATAACTATTCATATAACTAAATGTAATTATGAAAGCTATTAACCAAACAATTGCTCATTTATAAAAATTACAAAAGACTAGATTGGGGATAATTAACAAAACAGTTGTATGCCACAATTTGATATGTCAGATATCTCTGTTAAGAATAGCTTCTTGGCTCCTTTACAAGACTAGAAGCCTAAGTTAAACAAATCCCAATTCATGGGGAAGTTTTCTAACACTACTGCATGTGCACATGTAGAACACTGTGTGTGACATTGTATCAAACTTATTGTGTGAGGTTAAGTAAATAACTTAAGAACCGTTGAGATAGGCAAGATATAAAAGGCATGTTGTTAGATATAAATGCTAAGCTAATATAATAATGACAAAGCACAGACAAACAGCAGTTGACAAGAATTTTATACAATATTTACATGTGCAAACAATCAATTTTATATAGAGATATTTACTGTTCACAGAATGTGCCAAGTGTACATATAAGTTAAATAATACATTTTATTTTGCCTCAAATATTCAACTATTTATTAGCACTAGCTGGCCTTGATTAACAAAAATTCATAAGTTTGCCTATTCAAGCTCAAACATTTCATTGTTCATATGTTCATTCTCCTGCACTCAACATATAATATATAGCTTTGATGTAATGAGAAAATACTTTGTAGTCTATTTTACAATTCTTTATATTATTAATATGTGGAGGAGCATCATGAGTGGGTGTAAAGAGGGTTGTCCCTACCACCAAGTTTAAATGACAAGGTAGCTAATGTGATTTGGAAGTCACATCTTGATACTTGTGAACAACCTCAATTGGAGACTGTCTGAGCTGACTGGGTTACCCAATCTGAAGGTATTGAAGTGAAATCTATCTGCAATATTATGCACTTTTATCAAAATCAGTCACCATATCAAGCACATTTGTATGCGATGCAGGTTCCGAATATATCCTTAGAGTGTTATGATGGGTATATTAGGCTTTGTATTTTTGTACCTAGGCATCACTTTGTTGGCATGCTGCTTTCTCAATAATAGTAAAATGGCACCATATAAAAATTAGTGTATTAACATAGGTAAAACACCCTATCTAAAGCAGATAAAGCAATTATAATTATGGAAAAAAAAATTATAGGCTCACAGATTCTCTACTCTGTAATTTTGATAGAATAATGCTAATTAAAGTATGTAGGTTGACTGATAAGTAGTCTTCTATGGAATAGGATTGCTAACAGTAGAGAGAGATACATGTTTCAACATGTATTCAGTAGTTTGCACACTGTTTGAACATGCTTTAGAGTTAGTTCACTGTATAATAGTATTTAGTAATAGCATTAATTAGTCATGAATACAACATCCATATAAAGCAGCAATGGGAGTTATTTGCACAACATTTCTCTATTACAGTCAGCAAATATAGTACTACCAGACTTCTGGCTGTTCCTGAAATTGGAAGATACACTGAAAGGTCAACATTTTTCATCCAATGCTAATTTAAAGTTTTAAAGCAGAATTATTGAGTCTAAAGTAAGCCAAAAAAAATTTTCATGGAAAAAAGAAATTAAAAAGTGGATAAAATATTTGTAAAAATGTGAAGTACTAAATGATTATATTGAAAGATAAGCATCTAATTTTGAAGAGATATTCTATTTTGATACCAGTTTCATTATTTTATCTAGTCTAAAACTTGCCTTAAAGGACTGATAGCTTATTTATCAATCAACCCTTATATATATATATATATATATATATATATATATATATATTGCACTGTAAAATATGGGTTTCTCAAATGATTAATGGAGAGAAGCTTAGTTCTGGAGGTTAAAATTGACACACCATCTTTTGCTCCACTTAATGACAGTCTTGTTGTTTTGGACATTAGCTGCCATTTTTTTGTGTGGTCAGCATAGATGCCAAGTTGGGTGTAGATGTCATCAGGAAGGTCGTTAATAAATATTAAAAACCGTATAGGACCAAGGATGGAGCCCTGGGATACATCTGTGTCAGTATGAAAGGATCTAAATGAGCAGCCTTTCAAGATAACTTTAATTTCATATTTGATAGGAAAAACTAGATCAGCTCAAAAATGAGTCCATAGCTATTTTTATGTTAAAAATAATATCAGAGTGATATTGAACATACTGGTTCTTAGAATAAATAATAGTTCACTTGTAAAGAATTACAACACTTTAGTTTATTGTGCATGTAAGCAATTCTCACTGCTTTAAACAAAAAACTTAAAATAGCACACAACAATATGAAGAAAAAAAAAACATATCAAATGGATATACTATACACTCCAAACTGTAACACTTGAAACAGAAATAATAGCTTCTTCCTTATTAATAAAAAAAAAACATAAATCACAGCCGATAGTCTTGTCACAAAGGAAAAATGATTCTGCTACCAAATATTATATGATGGCAAACCCAGCAAAAGAAAAGTCAAGTGACAAAAACAAGTAACAGCAAACCATAGTCTTCTTCTATCTGCCTTGTTCTTTTAGGATGTAGACGATCATGGCTTTCCAGATCTCCCTATCTCTGGTGGCTCATAGCACACTTTCTCCTGTCACACTACGCAATACCTGTTCTGTCATCCACCTGCTCAGGCCCTTCAAATATATTATCCACTGCTTTCCCCTGTCTTTTTTTCCCTCCATGTGGCCTGTTAGTATCAGGCTCTCCAAGCCCTCCTTCCTCATTGCATGTCCCAGGAACTGTATCTGTCTTTTCCCGATGCTCAGTATTAATTTCATTACTTTAGCAGTAAAGATATATATAACAATTAATAAATTAATAATTATCAAATCTTGCAGAAAACTAACCCAGTTGTTTAGAGAAATTCTTTGCTAGACAGACATCTTAACCAATGTTTTCAGAACAGCTGTTGTCTACAAGAACATTTTAAACAATTTTTTTTAAGAGAAAACTGGGAAAAAAAAGTTGGAATGAAAACATGGATGTGTAAAATGTTTGCATCTTGTATGAGGATATATTCTTTATATAGTTCTACCATTTCAATTTTTAAACAGCTGTAAACACTTACATGCATATTCAAGAAAATACACCCACTTGAAGTCTATAATTGCAATAGTTACTTTTTCAAAAGGTTATAGTAGATTAAATCAAAACTCTTCCAATTTTTTGAGCTGTTAGAAATGCATATGGTCAAATTATCTAGAGTATATACAGAAAATTATGACAATACTTGTAAAAAAAAATTATGACAATATGTATGTAAATTTATGATGGCATCATTATTTTTTATGCCACAGCTTCAGACTTTAAATTATAACACACACTTTATTACTTAAAACTTATTTTTAGTGGATACTTGTATTTGAGTAGATGTTCTGTTTATTTATTAAACATTATATTTATTTTCATCTACCAACCAGAATAATTTAGAAATTTTATTAGTAAAAATGTGCACTCTTTGGCTATTTCAAGAATCAGAGAAGAAAATCTGTGTTTAAAAGTACAATTCAACTTTGCTTCATCATTGATGCACTCTGTAGTCAAGAAGTCAAGGCACATCAGATCTAATAATGGTTTCCACTAGAGGAACTCTGATTCTAATCTGCAAGAGCTTGCATATTTTTCTCTAATAAGATTTCTTAAATATTCAGGCTAGTAGACAAAAAAATATATATATAATTTTTAATAATAGAGCATCTACTCAAACATAAGTAAACACTGAAAATAACATTTAAGTAATAAAAATCTGTCATATATATATATATATATATATAACCACATTACTCAAAATTTAAGGAAAAAAGGAAAATATTTATAAGATAATGTTATTACAGTTCATTACATTCTTTATTGAAATTTATGAAGGCTACTTTACAATATGACAATACACATTAAAAATAAGGCTATAGATTGAATCTATATAGAGATTCTTTATCACAATTCATATAAATGTCTTAAGTTAAAGAAGCTGCCTGCATTTACTTCATGCAATTGTTTTGGGGAAAGGCATGAATCCACTTCTTTACCCCACCCACAAATAATCTGGAGTTAGCTTACCAATTCAAGAGAATGAAAACCTAGAGTTTAAGCCTCTAATGCAGACCAATGAAAAACTGCAACTTTTTTGGTAAATATTTGCATCAAAAGAAGGTGATAGTGTGTATCTACTTGGATTGGAAGAGTATTATGTATTATGAGCTTTCTCTAAAAAAATCAGACGTTGAATTCAGTAAGTCCCCAACTGGACTGATTAAAAGATAATAAATGAAAAGCATCCAGAATTGATCAATCAAAAGAGTGTATATAATCTATCAGAGCAATGATGGACCTGATGTCTCTTTGCAAACCTGGCACAAATTTGTACAGCATGGTTGGGATGTTCTACTATCCCCACTGTACTCACTTGAACATGTACATTCAGATTACCAATTATTGGGAGTATGGAATGGTGAAGCTACCTGAAAGATGGAAAAAGGTAGTGGGATATATGTGGTTGAATAAATGTATGTACAAATATGTAACTAAATATTGTCTTTGAAATTCATTAAGACACTACAAACCTTTGAATGATTTTCTGAAAACAAGTTGGAATGGTAACATTTTTAGTGGTCAACTACAGATACCATCAAATGACTATAAAGTGATTAAAATCTGGGCAAATTTTAACCTTCATGTCCATAATAAAATGGTGTATCAAAAGGAGTTTTTCCCTTTATATCACTATTATTTTGTACTCCCTCAGCAATGTTTATTTTTAAAAGGTGATGATTAGAATTTTGATAAAACCCAAACATATGAAAGTAAATTTATAAATTTTCTTTGTTCTTTGAGAATTTACAACAAAAATATGAAACTATTAGATTATTTGAAGATAATTTTATATTTACAACATTCGAAAAGTAAGAATCAATGCAATAATCATTCACCAATTTATAAAGAAATATGAAATTTTTCTTTATTTATAAAAATTTACTTAATCATAAAAATATGTAAATTCACTATAATGAAATCTTTATTTACCATTTCATAAATTTTGAATTGATTGGCAATTTGCTGATGTTTCACCAACTATTCCAAAGAACACTATCTTGAAAATCTTGTAGGTTTTTATAAAAAAAAAAAAAAAAATTTCATAAAAAGATTTTTCAAATTTATTTCTTTATAAAATGACAAATAGTATCACTTTGTATTTGGTTCATATATTTTTATAGTCTTGTAAAGAAACATTTCCGAGGGAGTCTCCTTTTTTTTCTTTTTTTTTTTTTAAAAAACAAAAAAACAATTGTATCAACAGAAAAACCACCCTTTTGGTAAACCATTTTTTTTTGCAAACAAGGGTTAAACATTGCCAAAATTTGTTGATTCCAAGCTCCAGGAAAAACTAACCAAACCACCCTAAATTTAGAGAAATGCATGCTGGGATTTCTTCTTAGACATTAAAATGGACAAGTCTTGATCTTATTTACATTTTTTTCTTTTTTTCCTTGAAGTCAGAAATCTATAACCACTTGACTGTATTCCCTTTTGCAAACAAACACTATTTCTTTTTTGTGAACTCTTTATTTTGTTACTGTCATATAGTTACCTCATTTTGCCGTGTTTTTTTTTTTTCATTATTATTATAATTGAGAAATTTGTCAATTTCACTTAAGAATGCCCACTTCAACAAAATCTCCATGCAAAACGTATTAAGTTTAAAACCAAATATTATATAATGGGACATATTTTATATCTATGATAATAGGACAATTTCCAAGCAAATTAGCCATTCTTTAAATGAATTTGATTAAATGAACAAAATTTCTGAAATACAAATGCTAATTGGCAGTTAATATGCAAAATATCAATTTTATATGTATCATTAGAGATGATTATTTCATCAATTTTAAATTTCTTATCAAACTCAAAACTAGTTGCTTTTAAATTTAGTAAAATAATAAAACTTCTTTAGTGTTTAATATGCACTAACTAAAATTACCTCAAAGAATATTGTATATATATATATATATATATATATATATATATATATATATACACACACACATACACATATTATTTGTTCCATTGTAGTACAGTATAAAGTGCTCGATGGGTAAACCCAAAGCTTATAATAATCAAAATAATAACTAAATAGACTCTATGAATGACAATTTAACATCCATGCTTACTATTTCCTCCATGTGTATACTTTCTAAAATTAATTAAATACATTTATATGTAACTGACTAGAAAAGAGTGAAAATTTCATTTGTATTGTCTGTTTTATTAAATAAAAACGTAATTCATTCTAATGATTACATATAAAGTGACAAGTTCTGGCAATGGAAAAGTAGTGAATATTTCTTTTTTAGTATCAACAATATACAAAGTTGCCAAATGACATTGACAATTCTTCACCATAATCAGGTTTCAATACTAAAACTAAATATATCCAATGGTCAACTTAAACACCAGATTACACAATGTTTTATTCAAAATTTTAGCACTTAATCTATAGCACATTGAAAATTAAAGAAAAAAGTGATTAAATCAGGATTTAATACAAGCATTACTGAAATGTCTTTTTAATAGCTTTAATTTTCTCAATTTCTCTTGATTAAAAATGAAATATGAAGTATAAAAATAGCCTGAGTTTCATGCTACTGAAACAAAAGTAGTAATTTTGCAAAAATGTATTTAATTAGTTAAAAACTATATGCTATCAAGATTAAAATTAATTTCTTATGCAACTTAAGGGTTAGTAACCTAATTATAACATTATGAGCTGTAATCATGGAAAAGTGACAACTATGATTATCTATTATCTTATGCATTTGCTCTTCTATAACTCTTTGCTTCTATTTTCACCTTCTTTCCCTTGCTCTTCCCATTTTTCATCTAAAATGTTGCAGAAGAAATATACAAATATTACATCTTTTCCATCCCTATCTACTTTTCAGTTTTTTACTAGTTCATCTTGATATCCAACAAGCAAGCTCATCTTTGCCAACTCCATCTTTCTTTATACATGCATATATTTTTTCCTTCTACCTGGTTTTCTTTTACTTTTTCTATCTAACCTTATCACTTAACTTTCTTTCTTAACATCTATTCTCCCTCCTATTTTTTCTCAATTCCTTCATGCTTAATATCATTATGTAGGTTTCATGGTCAGAAAGCATAACCATTTTCAGTTTAAAAAGGTAGGTACCTGCAGAGTTTATACTGCTCTTTGGGAGAAAAGCAAACAAAATTTCCTTCTACAATATTTTGTTAATTTGTAGCTTTTATTTCAATAGACTAAAATTATAGAATATATATATATATATATATATATATATATATATATATATATATATAATACAAAGTATCTGAGAAAGAAAATAGAATGATAATATATAAATGTTCTTAAAACAGAAACTGTGTTATGATAACTAAAGTATTTATGTGAAGAGAAAAAATCTGCCATTTCTTCCTACTCATTGTAAAGATTTAACAAAGGGCAAAATATAGACAATGAAAAATTGAAGTGATCAAAGCGAAAAAACAATAAACAAGTTGCTTCAAGAATATATTTCAAGTCTTAACATTAAACAGATAAATTCAATTATTTTGTAAGAAAAATGAAGAATACTGATTTTATATGAATATTAGACAAATAGATGACAACTGAAGAGTATTTGACTAAAAACAAGTAAAAATTAAATTTCCATTATCAGCACTACAAACATTTCAATTTCTATTTTATATTCAAAAGTGTATTCCTTTTGGGGTATGGTTTTTTTCTTCTTCCGCAAATGAGCTACATTTAGTTTTTAATCTTCATTCATCTATACAAAATATCATGTTAATAGTAATTTTGTGTTTGCTTTAAATCAAGACTGATTCTTATTCAGCCATTTAAATGGTTTCAAATTGGATATTCTCCAGTCTTAGGTGCTACCATTTCAAATGTATTGCAGAAATTAGTAAGGTTTTTAATAAAAATATGCATTTTAGAACCAGATAACAATTAGAACAAATTAGCCAACATCAATAAGGCTTGTTTAAAATACATTAAAACTTTTGCTTTGAGTTATTCATTAATTTTACGAAATAGCTTTTAATTTTTTACTGTAAGGACTAAGTTCCTAAAAAAAAAAAGTTTAGCTTTCCCATATATAAAGAAAAGAAATGTTTTTCTATTTAAGAACAAGATAAGTGAGTATTAAATCACAGATCTGAACTATATAAAAATATACTATTTTTCTTCACAAACTAAATTATAAAACAATGCAAAAACCTATTTGATTTTAAAGTTCCACATTAGTTCTTTACCTAAATGATATTATTTATAATATTCAAATATGTTACAGGCAGTTATTCTATCATACTTATAGGGGGAAAAAAATAGAATCAACATAAATTGAGTATTCTTTGTTATTATTGTATTGTTAAATAAGAAACCTTATTTACAAGTCATAAAACATAAAACTTCTCCTTCCTCAAAAGAATTTATTCCAATGACAATACATGGTCTTGGAGAACACCCCACCCCCATTAAAATTTTCTTGAAAGTATAAACAAATTCAACAGTTTCTACTTATAACTATGTACATACAGATGTAACTAGTTTTCTCAACTAAAGTGCAACACTTCCAGGAGCAATTTCATTCTTTAAAATATTTTTTTAATGTTGTTAATTTCTATCAAAAAGAGAAAGAAAAAAATAGTAAAGGCCAATCTGCTGTCATTTATTAACTGAGAATATTCAGATATAAAATTTGAAGAGTTTCCATTTGGTTTCTTGCAGCTAAAAATTCAATTTAGAACAACATTTTTCCTGAACAGATGAACTTATTTTCCTGATATCTCTAAGCAGCTTTGCCAGAGATATCCAAAGATCTTGATATTATTTGAAGATAATGTGCAAACCCAAGGAGGACTGTGTATTATCAATAGTAATTAAGAAGCTTTGCCTATTCAGTATCGAAATCCAGATAATCATCATGATTTTCATCCTTTACTCAGCTATTATTCTAAGGTAGATTGATTTTATACTAATTTGTGTATTAAAATGTTTTTTTCTCAACTAAAAACAAACATTTAAATGAACAATAAAAAAATCTGACTTGATAAGATCAAGTTCATAGCATAAGAGTAGTTTTTCGTAAAAATGCTGAAAGCATGAATGTTAAAAGTTCTTTCATTATATTGTGTGTTATAAAAAAAATTTCATGCTCAACAAATCCAAAAACAGAAACAAAAAATTGCTTTGAAATTTTTATATCTTAAAAAAAAAAAAAAAAAAAAAAAAGAAAGAAAAAAAAGAAAAAAAAATCTACTCAAAGATTAGTTTAATAGTTCAAACTGAAATACAACCTAACCTTTAAAAGGGCTAATATTATTATAGAATCTTATACAGAATGTATTGATTTTAAACATTAAGGTTTTAATGAATAGGTTGAAATGTTTTTCATGCTGACAAGTACTACTTTTTTGGCTACTATGGCTGAATGTTTTGACAATATCAAATTGCAGAATATTTGAATAGTCTCTTCAGTATTACCAGCAAACTTTTTGAACTCATTATCAACAAAAAGATTATTGAGCACCTGGATAGGAACAACCTCTTGTGCAATGAGCAGTACAGATTTCAATCAACTTGATCTACTGTTAACATCCTAACTACTATTACACAGGCCCTTGGTGGCACAAATACCACAATGACCATAGCATTAGATATCTCAAAGGCCTTCAACAAGGTGTGATACAAAGGTTTACTACTCAAGCTCTCTAGCTATGGAATCACTGAGAGTTTTCTCTATTATGAAATTCTTTCTAACATGTAGATCCCTGAAGGTAGTTATTAATGGCCAGTCCTCCAACGCCCTGGCAGTCAGACCAACCCTCTTTCTGATTTACACAAATGATCTACCTAAGAATATACTAATCATTTGTAAACATCCATGCCAAGAATATTATATATGAGCAAACATCCAAAAGTCTTGACAATCAGAGATTGGCAGCTGACCTTTCTTCTGATCTAACCAGTTTGGGGAGGAGAGAGAGAGAGAGCATGAGAAACTAGGTGGTTGAGAGAGAGAGAGAGCACTATGATTACATTTAATGCCTCTAAAACCAAACTGCTGATCAGCCCAAACTACTACCAGTCATGATGAACAGATGTCTCCTTAGGAAGTCTACTGCCCCTCACTCACACCTGACCTCAAATTCCTATATACAATCCATCACTAAAGATGCAGATAAAAATGATCAGCTTCCTATACTCCTCCGGTAAGTACCTGACTCCTCTACCTTTATAAGAGCTAGATCAGGCTGGGAATGGAGTACTGTTGCCATATTTGGACAGGAGTTGCCAAAACCTCGCTTTCCAGTCTTGATAGAGTTCAAAAGTGTTTTCAAGGCACTGTTGGAGAAGAATCATTTTCCACACTCCAACCACTCTCTCATAGCTCTCTCACTACTACCATGGAAAGTGCTCATATGAACTGCATTATGTGGTTCCACCAGGTCTGACCTTTATGGCTAGGCCTTATGGAACAACCTCACAAGAGGATGTTTCTCCAATCACTACAATCTTAACCTGTTCAAGTCAACTTATTTTCCCCTCCTATCCATATAAATGACCTCTTAATGTAACCATCTCCCTTGAGTAGCTCCAGGGTATTGTACAGGGTAAACCATACTGTTAAAAAAAAAAAATCATTTGATCAGATATAAGCATGATTTTTTACTAAAGACAAAAATCACTAGCTTATTCTGATTTGCTGGATTCATCTTTAGAATAAGAAATAAAACTTTAAGTAGATACTAAAATTTGAGCTAAAAAAACCCTCTAAATACATTTAGAATAACTTGATTATTCACTTTTAATAAAAGTTTGGATAATAAAAGTTATTTTTCACTATATCTTAAGCATACAATAAGTAATATTTTTTCTTTTTACATACTTGTTAGTATGTAAAAAGAATATTACTTATTGTATGCTTAAGATATAGTGAAAAATAACTGAATACAAAGTATATTCCTCCTGCCAACAAGCACAGCTCAATAGCAATTACCTCTAACACCCACTTATACAAAAAAGGCCTCAAGTTTAATTAAATATGAAAGCCTAAAACTACTAAAATACAGAAACTGATTTCATTTAAGTTTAAAAATAAACATTAACCTTCTATAACCAATAAGATAATATTCTATAAATAATATTTCTTTATGAAAAAATATTTTTAACCTTATATAACCAATAGAAAGATAATTCAGAATTATTAAAATATTTTCTATTTGATCTTTCATACAAAAAATAATTTAACAGTTGCAAAAATATTTTTAAAAAAAAATACTTCTAAAAATATATTTCTGATGTGAAAATGGCATAAAAATTTACAATTTTTCAATTATTCAAACATCTTTATTTGATAAAAATGATTTTTTTCATCAGCAATCAAAAGAATTTCAAAACAGACTGAAAAATTGCAAATAAGTTTTTTACTAAATATTCCTTTCTGAAAGAATGTTTTATTAAATTTTGGAAATGTTTTTTTTTTTTTTTACTGAAATATCTTCAGAGATGTTCCTTTATGAAAAACATATTTGCCAACCCTTAATTTTTAAAGGATCTCTGATGTGTGTGTTTGTGGTAGAACTAATCTCCACAGAAATATTTCTACAAGATTTCTAATAAAATAACCTATTCAGTATATAATTCATGTTACATCCGGCCTCAGTGAGAAAGTTTCTGGTAAATATCCAGCATATAATTTATTTATTAAAGAATAAGTGCTGAAAATTTAATTTAACTCGAATAATTCCCTGATTTTTGGTAAATTAAAAAAAATAAATAAATAAATAAAAATAACAACTTATAGCAGTACCTACAATTCTGATTTTAAACATAAGCAAATAAGTTTTTTAAATAAATATCAAATGTTAAAATGAAGCACACAGCTAATGATCTGACTTCAATGTAAAATCCCTTTGGAAAATTAAAGTAGAGATCTAAAAAAAAAATAAAAAATGAACACTGATCTTTGATCAAAAAAATATCAAATGTTAATATTAAGCAGAAAAATAATTCTTCACAATAAAAATCCATCCTTTCTTAAAAAGAAAAAAAAGAAAAGAAAAAAAAAACAACTGCTTGAACTATAATTGCTTTTATCCCAAATAAATGATTCTCATTTGGAAACATTCTGTCAAATACTAAGAACCTAAAATATTACACTCACAGGATCAGCTATATGAAAGCACTTACAAAATTGTGTATGAGGTAGATGCCGTGCCAGTACATTTGAATCAACAATACATATTCATTCAACTTTGAGTATGTAACTGCATCTATCCAACAAACATACATTCAAGATAGGTTGAAAAACAATTTCAGAGAGGGGAGTTGCATGCATGTACAGGTTGCACTTATATTCAAAGTTTAAGAGTATTATATATAAAGAAAGAATAGTTAGAAAATGTACTTTATGCCTACAAATTCAAGACAGCAATAAAATGGAAAATAGTAATCTGAATACTTCAATAAAAAAAAAATGAAAACGTGAATCCAGTCTTAGTAATCAAAATATTTCTTGTGATATTTTCACAAACCATTGGAACAATACAGTTTCTATATATCATTCCATTGTTTTAATGTTTCAATACCCTTGGAAAATGTATTATTAATCCATAACTTTCACAGTCCAATTACTATCACTTGACTAAAAAAGAATGCATCATCATTTGCATGCTAATGGTTGTTGACAGTAAAGAGGAGTGAATGGATGAATACTTGAGCAAACAATTCTCCCACAGCTACCTTTACCTATCCAGTCAGTAATATAAATAAAAAGCTGTTACACTCATTACCCATTTAACCTTGACTAGAGAAATACTCTGTGTGTGTGTGTAGGTGAGTGAGAGAAACACTTCAATAGATGGGATATTCACAGATCAGATCCAAAGCCGTGATACTGAATACAATCTGATTTTAGTTTCTCGAAGAGAAAAACAAACTATAAGGTGAAACATATGCATACAATGATGGAGGCAGATTTTGCATCTGCCTTGCCCACTACTTTTCTTTGATATTTTTCGTTTGTAAAAGTTTAAATTTTCTTAATCTTAGAATAACTAATGCAGAATGATTAGATTTCAGCCAAGAAAGTCCCACAGAACATGATTGAAGGATGAGGTACAGGATAACAGTTCTGTGCTTATAAACTGTGAGAGTTGCAACAGTTGGACTTAAGCAGCGTGAGTCATGTGTCCGATACAATCCAAACACAGATGAAACTACTTTGAACCTAACAAACTCCTCTCACTAAGTCTCTTCAAGAAATGTGAAAATCAACTGTCATCTTTTTGAAAAACAGTTGCTATGAGCAACCTGGTGCTCCATCTACTCTAAAAGAAAAAAAAAAAAAAAAAAAAAAAAGCAACAACGGTCTGCTCAGAAATTCTAAAAGACCTTCCGTCACTCAAGATGAAAACGGTTCCCAGAAATAGTTAGTATCTTTCCCTTCCTTCCTCTCTACCAGTCTGTCCCCTCTTTCTTGCATTAACAAGTACCAACCACCAAGCAAAGGAAGAGTGCTTTACTCAGAGAGGGGGGAGCTGGTTGAACAGTCTAGGTTACATTGTATCTGTCAGTAGGTCTGTTTCCACCCACCCAGACCATTAATAGTTCAGATTTATTACCAGACTACCTGCTGTCCCACCCCTTCTTCCCTCCTGTGGGAGCAAGGAAAGAGGGGAAGCAAAGTCTGCACCAACAACTAATGTGGGAATCAGGCCACTGGCGCACACACTTACCCCCTTTACCTCCCCAACTACATTCATCTTTGGCAAGCTGCTGCTGCTGCTGCTGCTGCTCCCGTCTTAGCAGCAAGACTTCCTCCTCATGTTTTAAACCGTTCTCCACCGATGTTATTTAAACGAAAAGAAGAGTGGGGGGAGTAACAGTTCAACTTCCAGTCAACAGCTTCCAGAAGTCTACATAATATAGCAAATTTAGAGTTTTCAAGCAAGTAAGACAGTTTGTTTTCAAAAATACCCACGTTCGAACAAATGTAAAAAGTACAGATTGGGTAGAAAGAAAAAAAAACTTAGCAGTTTTGGCTACTCATTGTAATTTTTTTTTTTATGACAAGAGAAGAAAAGTTTTAAATTAACATTTATAACATAGTTAAAATTAACAGTAACACTAACAGCACTTTCAAATGCCAATCAATTATGCAAGAATATGGAGCCAGTTCCCTTTGAGATCAGTAGAAAAGAAATACATTTAACTTATTTTTAAATCGATCTCAACTTAAATGATTAAAGACAAAGTTCAACCTTAAAACTTTCTTTAGAGTTTCAACTTCAAGTCACTTTAAAACTTAAGTTAAGTGACGTATGATAAATGAAACTCTAAAAACGATAAAATAAAAACTTTTTAAAGAAAAAAAAGTCAATATTCGTGATACCGCAACTATTATCTGATTTGGCTTTGATTTTTTTTTAAAAAAAAACTCCGACACAAATATGTGACAATGTGAGATCTTTTTTCTCTCTTCAGATTAACACGGAACCATTATGCTTTCAATTAGCAATTTACAAGTGATTTTTTTAACAAATGAATCAGAATGAATGGATTCATTTTTACCGCCCATTCTTTTTTTTTTTTTTTTTTTGCAGGTATCGAGACACTGATCTAAATTTTTAAATCTTTGGTGGAAAAGAAGTTGAGACTTATTTCCTTGCTAAGTCGACCGGAAATTGGAAAATGTTTTTACTAAATGTAGCCTATCGTTTGAAACTGACTCTCAAAATCTCAAAACTGCCCAACTAAAATAAAAAAAAATCGACATTGTGGAAGTAGGGGTGCAAGTCAGATGTTTCTTAAATATTTTTTTTAAAAAATCGAATTACTCGAGATTAAAAAATGAATGCAACATATTCAACTCCCCTTCCATCCATATCAAAATACGATTTCCAACCCCATGAAAATATTTTCCATTTTATATGGTGGTTAATAAATGATAAAATTAGGACGTCAGCACTTAAAGCCAGTTTGCTTGATGTTTTTTCGCTGCTATCAGTTACCAAACTAAAAATTATAAGCAGCGTCTTGGTGACCTTAACGGTCCCCTAAAAACAAAGCTACTAACTAAGCCCATTTAATTACGTTTTTATTTTAATTTCTCACTTAAATTGACATTATTTTGTGGTTCAGTAAATTCGATTTCTTTTATGTACTTTCTTTAAGGTTCATTTTTTTTATATCTATAAAAGAAAAAATATTAGACATTGGTTGTTTGTTGAGACAGAGAGATGATGTTATTGTTATGAAATACATCATCAAACCACATAGCTGTTATCACTTTTTTTTTATATTCATGTGCATCAAAGCAAAAAAAAAATCATTCCCATTGGAGAGCAGTAAACAATCAATTCACGTTATTCACCATTGCAATATCCATGACATTTCATTTTCAAGTACCTAGGTCCTAATACAAAATGTTACAAATACGCATCTGAGCGTTTTTAGGCTCCACTGAAAAAAAAAATACCTTTTTTTTAAAACAGAAATAAATGCAAAATGTTTTCCCACTAATTCACTAAAAACGAAGACAAAAAAAACTAAACAGCATACGTTAACCGAATCAGAAGAAACAATTTAAAAGCCACACAAACTGAGAAATCTACCTACAACCGCTCAAAGCGAAAAAGTCAAAATTACAAGTTCATTTCGAAATCTTCATTTTCTGAAGAAAATGCAAATGACGGAACGAACAAATAAAACTTGTTTTATGTAGTAAAAAAATAGTATAGGCTATTTACTTTCTACTGATCAATAAATACAGTTAAATATTTGTAGAAAATTTAACTACAAAAAAAAAAAAAATGTCACCTGCAGTTTGCATTGTAAACACAAAAATTGTTAACAGAAAATGTCAAGGGAAGCTACAAGAAAACTGCATATGAAATGTATATTGGATAATGTGTTCAAAGACGCAATTATGATTATAATTTCGACTTTTTTTTTTTTACAAGTATTAAATATTTGGTCAAGTAAAAATCAAGGATATTATTATCATAATAATTTAATACATATATGATATCAAGTATGGACTGAAATGAATTATGCAGAAGCAATAAGAAAAAGTGTGCTCTACTGTTTAAATTTAATTAGAATTCATCAACTCAACTCAGATGAGCTTGAGATTATGCAGAAGTATTGAAACAGAAATTTATTAATTATATTCCTACAATGGTTATTTCTCATTTTTATAAAAACCATAAGAGACATATTCCAAATTTACAACTTTCCCCAATATGCAAGAATAATTCTCAAAGCAATACCCTCATTTTAATGAAAAAACTATAAAGGAAAATGAAAATAAAGAAATGCGGTGAAAAAAACATCAGGTATTTCCAATATCGCATAATTTTGAGTATTTCTTAAAAGAATTGTTTAAATATGGGCATTTTTCTGTCCTCCAAGTTTCTTTTTCAGTACTACTTTTACACATTCTCAAACAGCCATGTATCTAAGGTTCAAAGGGGGACTAAAAAGTTTGCAATTTTAAATAATCTTGTTCAATCATGAGCTGATTCTGAAATTTGTTCAGATCAATTTCCTCATCAATTTAATGTTCTGATTGACTTGTTTTTGTTTTTTTTATAATCTGTGAAAATAAGGCTATTTTTAAAATATTAGTTACTTGGATCATCTTTCTTGCTACCATTTTTGTAATTTTTTTTAGTGCCTTTTAAAGTTTTTATTGTCACTATCTAATACATTCCATTCAGCTTTCCCAAACATTTTTCTCTGAGTAATTCGTGAATGAAAATTTATTTTGCTTAATTTTTTATGATTTAATAAAGAATACTGTAATAACTACAAATGAAACTTTTTTTCTCTAGTTGGTCTGTAGATAATGCTTTGAAATATTATCAACAAGCTTTGACACCAGATCAATAAAAAATAAGATAAAATTCAGTAACTTCACCTTCACATAAATGTGAAAGCTAAATAAAAACACTAATAGAAAAATTAAATTCTTCTACATTGTAAATGTTATAAATTTTCAATTTGAATTAAGTTAACTCATCTAAGTATACTTGATACTTTATTTTTAAGATTTCATTTAATTTAAGAAACAGCAGCAGCTCCAGCAACTTGTATGGTATGGAAGCTCAAAACAGAAATAAATTGAGATGGCTTGGAATAAACTTGGCTTAATAGCTAAGGAAAATGTTATAAAATGATACCCTCTACTTAAAACAATAGTTGAAAGAGCAGAAAGGAAAACATGTCAGTCTAAAAGTGAAAATACCTCAATATGATTAAATAACTAATTTATATTGTTTAAGTAGATTCATAAAAAGTATGATGTGCAGATTTGATGATTAAGAATTTGAACAAAAAAAAAAAAAAATCAGTGAAATGAAGTCCAAGGTCAAAAAAAGTAAGAGGAATGGATTTAGATTTGAAACAAGAGAAGCCAAACAACTGTGAAAAAAGCAAAGTTTATAAGCAACAAATGTAAATTCATCAGTATGTGATCAACTTGCAAATACCAGAGTTAAATAAATATATATGCCAGTTGACTCCTTTATATAAGTAAAATCTAATTCCTCAAAAAGAACTAAAACTGCCTATTATTTAAATAGATTTTTCTTTCTATAACTTTTTCCAAAAGATATATCAGGTATATGTATACTGTGGACCACAGTTATACTGAAAAAAAACTTTATTTATCACAAATATTTGCAGTACTTTACCCAACAAATAAATACAGTTTTTCAATGAAAATCCTGATATTTCTGAATAGACAGGGTAGGTAAAGACAAGTATGCACAACCCATCTATGATAGATATATATCTCTTATAAAATCAGGATCATTGATAAAAAGTAATTTTTAGCTTTGTTTAATTCATAACTTACAATTCAACCAAATTTTGCATACCACAAAAATCTTGTGTATCTAGCAAGGTATAGTAATAGTATCATGTACGTACTTTAAAATAAAGATGATAAATATGATATAAAAATAGTTAGCCATAAAACATTAGAGGCAGGCTTGCTTTTGCAGTGCTCAACTGCCAGTGTCACAGCATCCATCCATTCAAGCAAAGAGAATGTCAGTGAGATACTGCAAAGCTATTTTTAGAATAAATCAATACAAAGCAGTTTGATATGATAAATGTTTTCCCACAATCTCCCAGCAGCAGCAGTGATAGAATGTTTAGAATAGGAAGGTTGACAGAGATGAGTGGATGAAAAGAAAAAAAGAAAAAATATAATAGTCAAAAAAATAAAAATTAATTAAGGATTTGAAAGCAAATTGAAACCATCTCAATAGATAATTTTCTGGTCACATCAAATCAACCTTCATTATACATTTTCAATTCAATTTCTTACAGCTTATAAATTCTTCTTCATAAAACAGATCCATAAAATAATTTTCACTGCTTTTCATTAATGAAAATCAGTAATCAATTATGTCTTTGTAGTTATATATATATATATATATAAATTCTTAAAATTAAGATAAAAATTTCCTTGTGTACACATGTTATTTTTTTTAGTTAATCTTTTCTTCTAAATTTACTTATGCAATATTAAATGTTGAAAGAAAAACTTATAAATCAAATGTTATTTTGTTGATAATTATTTTCCTGAAAATTTATCCATCTCCAAGTCAAATATATGACAATCTAAATTTCAACTGAATATGAGATAAATGTTCAAAAGCCACATTTCAATCAAAAGAGCGTCTCTTTCAAAAATCAATTCATTAAAATTAGGGAAAATAAAGGCCTATTAAAAAAAGAAAAACTAATTGGCAATTTTTATAGTAATTATTTATTTGCACATCAACAGCAAGGAATGTCATTTTTTTAATAAAAAATCCATGATTTTTATGAAGTACTAAACTTCAAATGGCACGACAAAATTTGGGCCCAATCAGATTAGTTTACAAATTAGTTATAAGTGACACTACTATTGCAAATTTTCAAAACAATAGAAAAATTTGAATTTCATGTGTTGATAAAAGAAAGCAATGGCTTGATAAGTGTTATATTTGGACACTGCTCCGTCAGAAACAACATTTTAGAGGTGGTATGCTGACTTTAAACACAGTCATACAGACACATAATGCTGAATGCTCAGGTCGCCCAAAATCGGTAGTTGTCCTGAACCCCACCCAAAAGTTGCATGAGATAGCAAAGAAGCAGAACATATCAGAAGGCGGTGTATTCACCATTTTGCATGAAAATTTGTCAATGACAAAGCTGTGTTCAAAGTAGGTGCTACGTTTGCTCAGTCTATCAAAAACGAGTCAATGATTCAGAGCACTGTTTCAACACAAGGTGTTTTTGCATAAATATGTGACAATGCATGCAACCTGGATCCACCATTTCACTCTGGAGTCAAATCGGCAGTCAGCTGAGTGGACAGCAGCAGGTGAAAGCCGTCCAATGTGACCAAAGACGCAAACATCAGGCAAGGTTTTGTGTTCATAGATTACCTTCAGAAAGGAAGAACCATCAATAGCGAATATTATATAACATTATTGGTGTGTTTGAAAGAAGAAGTTGCCAAAAAATGGCCATAAATGAAAAAGAAAAAAGTGATTTTTCACCAAGACAATACACAATGTCACAAGTCGATTGCAATGATGGCAAAATTACATTAATTGCACTACTGAATTGCTTCTGCATCTACCCTATTCTCCAAATCTGGCCCCCCAGCAACTACTGGTCGTTTGCAGACCTCAAAAGAATGCTCAAGGGAAAGAGATTTGGCTCCAATGATGAAGTGATATTGTAAACTGGGGTATATTTTGAGGCCAAAGACAAATAGTTCCACAAAAAAAGGCAACAAACTGTTAGAGAAGCATGGGAATTAGTGTAGGAGACTATGTCAATAAATAAAGTCAAATTTTGCCGAAAAGTTGTTTTATTAGTTATTGAGTGATGTGTTATAACAATGAGTTCTAAAGAACATTAAATAGTCAAAATTTCACAAGTTGATGCACAAAGTTTTTTTAACACAATGGTAAAACTAAATTTTTAAGAACAAAACATTTAAAATTGAAAAGTACAGCATTATTCTACAAAATATTTTCATAAAACTTGATAACTATTTAAATAAAATAATTTGTAACTTTAAATGTAACAGAAAAAGTGAAAAATATCAAAATTTAAATATTTCTCAAAAGCTAGTTAAAAATATTTAATTAAATGTACACTTTTCAAAAAACATCAGGTAAACCATCTTTTTTTGTAACACCATTGTAACAACTGTACTTCCATTAATATATATATATATATATATATATATATATATATATATATATATATATATAAAGATTCCTTCATGAAAAGAGCTAGAGCATGGGGTTTTCAGCCAGTGAGGAATTCACCCAAGGGGAGAATTTCAAGGTTTCAGGATAGTGTACTTTTTCACTAATTTCTTCATCGGAATAAAATCAATTTAAATTCTCTAACTTTTTTATTGGGCTTTTTATTTACTGAATTACAACACCTTAACATTCTATTAAACGTTTTTTTATTGATGTATGCTTCAGTTTATTTATTTAATAATTAGTTATGAATTAAAAATTAACATACATTCAAGTAAAAAAATTCAACATTTTTTTATTGCTTTTAAATTTTTAAAGCTTCTCTGTACAAATCTATACAAATGTATGTGTAGTAATAAGGAAAAACAATGAAGATTGTCTACAATATATGCATATTATTTAGAATTCACCTTTTGCGTTGAACAATCTTGGAAAGGGAGTGAGATGACATTTTGACTTATAGTGAAAAAAATGCATTGGGCAAAAAAGGTTGAGAACCACCTAGCTAGATTATCTGAATAGGAAGACATCTAAAATAGAAATAGACACATGCTGCAGAGTATGGTGAACAAATTGATTTTTCAAACCATAGCTACCAAAAATCTCACTTTAGTAAGTATCTATCATAATTAGTCAAGAGCTTAAATGCTTGTGACAGATTAAGAAAAATGAAGATGTACTTAAAAAATAAAATAAATCATAATTGTGGTTTAATTTACATCTCCAGGCAACCATGTAAAAGTTAAAAACTTTCACCTACATATGCAGTCAAGCTCCATCATTGCTTCCTGCAGGCTCCTTATGAGCATTGAAACATCTGTAATTTCAGTAATAGATTAGTTCTTTTATGAGGTGGAATTGCCAACCTTCTTTTACCTGAACCTGGGATATCTTTTTCTGTCAGAGTAGCTTAGTTGAACCACTAACAAAACTCAAAATAACCCTGCTAAATAGAAAAGTGAATTCATGTCATTACCAAAGGCTTCAGAGTCAAGTGAACAGCAAGTGGTTCCAACCAAATTTCAAACTCAGTCTGTTCACTATTTTCTGTATTAACCCTTGGTTATACACTGTGTTGTAAATATTGTACAAATTTTAGACTTATTAAATACAATTAAAAAGTAAGAAACATTATATACATTGTACATAAGTTTATAAAATTCTTTATAGCAGATTACTAATATCCTAAAAATAATTACAAGTACTTCACCATTTTATTAGCTATCATAACCAAAAAGTATTAATTTATGTTTAAGAAAAAAGTTTAAAATGGTAGAAATGAAGGTATTAAATGAAGAGATTAAATTCTGTATACTTAATATGCAAAAATTAAAGCCACCAGAAAATTTACTTATCTTATAATGAAAACTAGTATTATAACAAATATCCATGGTTTGGTTACAGTTGATATTCTAAGCACTGCTTAGATGTGGCACAAGGCCAAAAGTATAGGATACCCTGTGAGGATAGAACTCACTACTCAGTTGTAATGGGTTCTAGCAAGGCAAGCTTACTAACCATTACACCACGTCAAGGTGCCCCAATGGTTTGGTTACAGATAGTTGATTAAAATAAATTTCTAAACAAAAAAGTTCAGGCAAAAACAGTGTGTCAGTATCAAACTATCAAGTAGCACAACGCTTGAAGCCAAAATTTAGGAGGCATACATGAAGGTACTAAAATGAATACAGAAATCTCAAAGCAATTTACTAAAATCAAAACATTTATTAGAACCTTGAATAATTTTTTTACTGATTTTTCATGAAAATTAATGTTTTATTTACAAAAATTAATAAGAAACATGTCACTGAAAGTACTGTCCATCACTAGCCACTATTTTCCCTATCTTTCTAGCAGCATTTGAACTATGTTAGAAAAACAACACGTCTTTTGATGCTAACCATGAGTCAACCAATTTTCTTGCATCTTCATAAGAATGCAAGTGCTGCTCAGTCAGGTCATGTGCCATCTATCAGAACAAGTGATAATCAGATAGCAATGTCTGGTGAATATGGCGTGTGGGGTATGACTTCCCATTTAAGTGTTTCCAAGTAGGTTTTCACCCGTTTTGCAACATGTAGCCTAGCATTGTCATGCTGCAAAGTCTCTGCTCGTATAGCAGCCATTTTTTCTTCAATTCTCAGTTCAAACATATCAATTGTAGTCAATCTCTCATGACGGTTTCAGTCAGTTTAAGCAGCTCATAATAAACTACACCAAGCTGATCCTACCAAATGCAGAGCAGAAGTTTTACACCATGGATATTTGGCTTCACCACTGATGTTGATGCATACTCCATGATCTTTTGTGCATAGGGTCATCGTAGTGTACCCACTTTTCACTGCTGAATGCAAAAAAACCTTCCCTTTTCTGCTGTTGAAGCAGTTGTTCACACATAATGCCAATGTTCGATGTCTCTTGGCTTTAACTTACATAACACCCAATGTCCTCGCTTTTGAATCATTCGTAAAGCTTTCAAATATTTCAAAACTGTTGTGAAATCAACTACTAAAGATTCTGCAAGTTCAGTTTGCACCTAACATGTGTCTTCATGAAGTAATGCTTCCAATCCGTTGTCTTCAAACTTTTTCGATGCACCAGAGCCTTCTTTATTTTCAACATCAAAATCATTATTTTTGAAGCATCTAAACCAATCTCTGCATGTTGTTTCTGACAGAGCATGGTTGCCAAAAATCCCAACAAGAATTGTGTGCTTCAGATGCAGCTTTCTTTTGAATCAAGTAGTGCAGTAAAATTCCCCGCAAATACACTTTCTTTGGCATGAAATCCAACATGTTTAATGCTATAAAAAACAAAGTTGTTTACACTTCAGCAAAATGACATACATCAAATTTCAAGCTTGTTTATAGTAGTACTTCCTTAAAGATGTACTGCCATCTGAAACTACATTCACACAGTTCTGGAAACACCAGCTGTTGGAAAACAGTGAGAACTTGTTCAAGGACCTAATAACATTTCCTGTTACTAAAAGTTAAACCATTAAATTTTCATAATTGTCAAAAATTTTTTATCTTCTCTACTCCCTATTTTGTCTTACCTTAACAGAGAAAGAAAAATGTGGTAGTTTTTGGTTAGGAATTGAAAACAAAATGTGTTATGTAATTTATACTAAGAATTTTGACTGATTATCTAAAATCAATTAACAAATCAAATACCTTCAAGACATTCTACATAAATACCAGATGGAATTGTTTGAGGTCTTATTCAAAAACACCAGCAAAGCCTGTCAAAACCTTTTGCAGAGATAATTTCACTTACTGTAAAAGTTTTCAAAATGTTTAGTCACATGCTTTCATCATTTATTATCAAAACCTTAATAATGACTAAGTGTAAAAGGTCAAACAATGATAAAGAGAGGTTGTTACAAAGACAAGGTATATTGCCAAGTGAGATGAGCAATAATGAAGTTAAATACTTAAAATGTGAGCCCTTTTTTCAAGATGACAATTGCAATTCTGTCAAAAATAGACTTGCAATTTAGTGAAAACTACTAATAATAAATTTAAAAATAAAAAAAATAAATTGGAGAGGCAATTGTTCAACTTGTCTTTACCATGAAAAGTTTTTTTGAACACTGAAGTTAAAAAAAAAAAAGTTAAATTAATGAAATACATTATAAATAAATGAAAATGTGATTTGTTATGATGCTAGCACACATGGAATTTATACTGAAAAATAAACAAAAATCTTTAAATCTTCCTCTTACAACATAAATACAGATAGCCAAAACCAAATATGAATGACTATATGGACAAAAAAAAATAATTTTTCAGGAGAGGGGGCTTTTATATAAACCTGGTCTACATAAATTTATTTTCAAACATTCTAAGAATTGCAATGTAATTAATCTACTGCTATATTTTTTTTTTAAATCCTCCAGTAAAAAAAGCTTTTTGTAGGTTTTATATTTGGAACACCATTTTATCTGAACAAAATATTTTCAAGTGAGATTTATTGTTTGAGAACAATTTGAAAATGTAAAAAGGCAATGCAATTAGCATTAATCATTTATGTTAGATAAGAAGGAAAGTGTGAAAGACCAGAATATGTTGAAGAGAAAAATTGATGCACATGTTACTGAGTATATCCATCTTAATAGAAAAGATTTTAAAAAAATGTTTTTTTATTTTAAATCTGAAGACAGTAGAACAAAATCAAGATGAGATTGCATAAAAGTGTACATAACATAGTATTTGTTAAGTTAAAATAAGTGATATATTTATAGATTTGTTCATGAGCCACACTCGTAAACTTATAAGTTATTAGCAATTTAGTTATCTTCTCAATATCAAATATTCTCAGAAAAACAAATGTTTTACTTGACCTTCAATCAAAAGATTACAAAATGTCACCAGTTTCAATTATTCAAAATGCATACCACTCATTGAAAAGTAAACAATTCCCAAATAGTAATTAACTGATGTTAAAAATCATCACAAAATTCAACTACTTGACTGCAGGCAGAAAAGAAAATGAAAATTCATAAATACAAAAGAATTTACTGAAGTATGGACAACAGACACCAATATTTCAAAAATTATGAAAATATTTATTCAGACAGTTCAAGTCAATTTATAACTTGATTTTTGGTTTTTCTTTCAAACAAAACTTACAAAGAGAATTGTTTACAAAATTTTCATGAAAAAGTGCATTTCTTCTATGAACTCTTAACTTTCTTAAAATTATATTCTAGTTTGTAATAGAATGAGTTTTTTATCCAAATCATAAATGTTACATATTTTGTAGTAAGTTAATATATTGTATCTATACAAAATATATAATCTGATATCTCATTAACATCTTAAATGTTAAAAGCTAAAACAGAAATAAAATATTTCAGAAACAAAAACAAAATTTAAAAACTCAAATTCAATATTAGTTAACAAAGACATCCTATCACCACTATTACAACTTGTTAAAATTCATGTTTACAAAATTGTGTTTTTGTACTTAAAAATCAGTTTTGTTTTGTTTTTTTCTAATCAAGCATTAAAGTGCAAATTAGAATAGAAACTATTTCTGTTTTAATCATTTATTTTTAATTTGCGTATAAACAACTTTGATATATTCAGGGTGCAATGGATAAAATGTCATCTAAATTACTCAAAAATTAAAATAACACTAACATCTCATTTTAACAGATATATTTAACAAAATTACACAAAAATATTTTCAAATACTAAGGAGTAATAATTCAATGAAATCACTATTGGTTTCAGCCACAGCCTCCAAACGATTTCAGAATTTCCTGCAATTCTTCTGAACAGTCTCCTTGGTTAAGTTGGTGAATATAGAATCAAGGGGGTTGCAGTCTGGGAATTTAGGTGGCCAGATGTAAGAGGGTGATGTAGTTGCAGAAATTTTCTGACAACCATGACCGAGTCCTCCTACTTGTGTGGCATGATGCAGAGTCCTGTTGTCAGACAGCAGCCAATCTCTTGACTCAGAGTAGCACTACCTCCTAAAGGCACTTGATGTAGGCTTTCATGTTGAGTCTGGGGCCCTGTGGGAAGATGAATGGAGGCATAATGTCACCATCACTAGTGATCACTCCAAACACCTTTGTAATCACCATTAGACATCCAACTCTTTTCAAATCCACTACACTGTCCTCAGATTGATACTCAAGCATACTAAAATGTTCATATTGGAGCTTCTGGTATGAATGCCAAATAGTACAGCATGCCAGTTTCAAATTTCTGGCAGAGTGTATTGCATCATTGTGCTCTTTTTCTCACAGACAGTACTCTAGTGATCCCACTATACTGTACAATCAACAAAATGTAAAACAAATGTGCATGAAATTAAAAAATATATAATGGTGACAACTTACCCATTGCACTCTGCATAAAACTTAAATAATTCATATACTATTTGATTAAGAACAGATTCACTGATTAAGACATCATCGTAGAATGTCTGAAATGACTGGTGGGGTGGAGGGATAAACTGAAAGCCTCTGGTCATGGAATCAAGTACAGTATCAAAAATAAAGTTTAAACTCACTAGCAATAAATTAAAAGATTTCTCAATTTTATTCAACATGATAGCAATATAAATGTACATGCAGTTTGTTAACATAACTACAATAAAACATTTTCCATATAATAGTAAGGAAAAAATATAAAACATGTTAAAATCAAGCAAAATTTTCTTATAGCAAGCATAATGCATGCTTATAAAGTTTTATTTTTAAAAACTTCTTCAAAAAGTAACAATGTCATTACAACGAGACTGTTTAAAAATTTATCCTTTACCTAAAGAGAAATTGATAAAAGCCAAAATTGAACTGAGAAAGGTAAAATCATAATAGTAAAAAATAAAATTAGAATGGTTACATTATAAGAATGAGAAATTAAGTATGAATGAAAATTAAAATTTAGAATAACAAAAATCTAACCTTGATACTTGGCCAGGGACAACTCAGCAAAGTACCATCTAGTTGTTAACCCTTTAATCTTATAGAACTAACAAATAAGGTGAGTGTGTGTGTGTGTGTGTGTGTGTGGAACATTTAAATGAAAAGTTTAGATCTACAAATGTGAAAAATTCAGTATATCCACATTATCAAATAAAATTGTTGTGGTTAAAATGACCTAGTTAAAACAAAGACCTGATCATAACATTTACAGCTAAAAATCAGTTTTCTTATCAATATTTTCATTCTTTTTCAGTGGTTCTGCTCATTCAAGCCTTGACAGTTACCTCATTTATATACTCCTCATTCTATACCAACAAATGATAATAAATAAGCGTTAATCTGTAATGCTAAAACCTACAAAAGGTAAAATAACTGATTCCAAATAAATTAACTATATCCAAACCTGCTGCAATGTAATTTTTTGAGAGCAATGCAGAATAAATAAGTGAAAGAATTAAATTTATTTGCAAATAATTATTTTACTCACTTCTGTAGATATTTCTATTTTGAAGAAAATACACAAAGATCAAAAATAAGAAAATATTTTAATTTTAAAGATGTTAATGTTATCATTACCTTGATTTGTTAATATATTTCTTAATATGAAAAAAAAAAAAAGTATCTGCTTGTATATGGTATTGTACATCTTAGGACCTCTTTCCTTTTATTCCATATCCAAAATTTGGAAAAATATCTGCAGCTCAGATAGATAGAAAACTTCATATTTGGAATAAGAATATGAAAACAAAGAAATAGGTATCTGGATAAACAACTGATGCCCAAGAATTATTATAAGAATCACAAAACAGCAGAATCTGGTAAAAAAAAATAGATGTACAAGTGGTGTAAACAGATACTTGCTTGCAAGCTAGAAAACAACCAGTATACAATGCTTTTCCTAATTCTCTCAACACATTTAAACATTTAAAGCATACAGCTTTTACAAGAGGAGAAAAGTAAACACTAATATAATGAAAACATCCTCTGTTAAAGAGAAAAGAAATTTTGGAAACTAAGAAAATGCAAACTGCTTTATGTTAAGAACAAATGTCATTCAATATCAAAAACTTTTACAAAATTCTTATCTTTAGTAAAAAATGTTATTCATAAAGAAACAATAGATGATAAATTAGAAAACAAGACCAGAATGAAGTTCATTATCAAAATAGAAGAAATCTTGTTAAAGAAAATTTTTAATTGCTCAGTACACTCTGTTTTTGAAATGTCCTGTGGGGAAACAGACCATATGATTATGAGTAAGTGCTGAAAAGTTTTCAACTGTACAAAGTTAAAAAAAATTGGTCAGCAACCCCATGTATATTTAATATAAACTTCACAAGAAAATATTCTGATTTAATAATTTCTAAATCATTTTGCTACTAGACAAACTGAAAATGAAAACTTATAATCAATGTTGAGACATGCTTTATATTGTGGATCTCAATGTAGTTTTCATAAATAAACAAAAAATAATTTTGCTAAGAGAAAATATTCTTCACTATATTTCCTTGCACAAATTGAAAATATTAAGTATATTCAAAAGGAAGCATTTTCAATGAAAATACTTTCCAATTTTGCATACAAAATAGAACAAACATAACAGCTGCATTTGCATTAAGTCATCTCTCAAAAAAAAAAAAAAAAAAAAAAAAATGCATAAATTGTTTTATATTTTAATAACAAAAGATCATTATTTCAATTGTTAATAATTTTCCACTAAAACTTAATTTATGACTTTCATAATTTACAATAAATTTTTTCACCTGGCATAAATGAATATTATTGGTTAAGCATTAATTTTAAGCTATTTTTAATTTACAAAAACTGAAACGAATAATCTTGAACTAATTAATATATTTTCCTAGCAAATAAACCTCAAAAAGTACCATTTCTCCTTCCAAAAATGTTAGATGTATCATTAATCTAAAGTTTAAGTTATCTAATCTTTTGATTTATTTTTCAGTAATAAGACTCAGAAAGAGAAATATCATGGTCAAAATTTTAACTTTTCATAATAAAAATGAAAACTTAGTCTCTTTTTATTTGTAACAATTATAAAAAAATCCCTGTTCCCTAGAACGAATTATTTTGTACAAACCAAACTTAATTCAATTTTAAATATCCTTGAAAATGGGACTCAAGCAAATAACTACTATGTGTAATAGTATTTAATAAAAATACAAGTTGCTTATGCTGTTCCAGAGGTCAAAAAAAAAAAAAAAACCAAAACAACTCAAAATGTTATAAGCTATGTGTCAATAAAACAACATTGCAATAAGTTATTTTTTTTTTTATGCATGTGGTTGAAAGATGTTTATAAAACTTGACTGATCTATAGTAAAGTGATACTTTTACTATTTTGAACAAATGCAATTGAAAGAAGTATACTATTGAGAAATTGGAGACAAAGAAATACTGCTTATGTAGGTATCAGCATGAATGGCAAAATGTAAAGTTTTATTGTTCTTCACTGGATTCACCCCATGTCATTTAAATATTACACTACCAAAAATCTTGTTCAATACAGAAAAAATTATGAATTACCGAATAAGACAATAACATACCTTGAAAATATAGAAAAAAAGGCCTTTGGATCATTCCCATAATGTAAAATAGCATTTACTTTATTAAAAAGATAAAATTAATAACTAATGACTGCATTAAGAATATAAGGATTTTCTGTAAAAATACTCAGCATGAACAAGAGAAAATACCTAATATTTTTAATACTAAAAGACTAAAATTTTAGCTTTTAAAGACACTCAAAGCATGAAAAAAAATTTGTGCAAAAAGAGTAAAATCAGTTTGAGAATTGATTTTAAACAAATCTTTCAACCCAAATGCTGAATTATAAAATTTCACAAATATTCCTTTATTATATATTATGAATGAAAGAGGAAAGTACCGTGTTTTAAACTTAATGATTAATTTTTTTCATTTACTTTTTTAAAATAATTAAAACTCATATGAAAAAAGTTTTTAAATTTGCACTAGAAATAGGTACTGAGAATATATCAATTAAATGTGTTCATGACACAGAAATGTAACATGTTTTTAATATTCTAATTTTTGAGTAACCTAATTCTCACTCTTAGATTAATTCTTCTTACTGAGGGTCAACATGCCCTGATGACCCACAAAAACATGTCCTACTTCACTAGCAATTAGCACTGCTGACCCAATGCACCAGTTTTCAAGTGGCACAAATACCTTAAGATAGAAAAATAATGATGACACAAAAGTCTTATGACAAATTTTTGCTCAGCAGCCATCAAAACTAATTTCACTTAATAAGCTCAGCATGTATGCAGTTATTTATATTTTTGCTCATGAGAAAACATTAAATTAAAATATTTTAATAATGATTGACTAATTTTTTCCCATTATAAATACATTCAAAATAATGGTTCAAATTCATACAATTAAAAGGGATAAGTTGTAAAAATAGCATGAAATTTAAAATATATAACTAAATTTAAAACCCATATAGTTATGTCAAAAACGACTTATCAAAATATACCAATAAAATCCCTTTAAATTAAAATCAGGCAATTCTAAAAGCTATGTTAACAAGGTAACTTAATTTTAATAAAAAATGTTAAAAAAATATAGTGAAAAATTAGTTGACATTTTTGTATTACAGATGGAGTTGAAATTGTAAATGTTAATTCAATTACTAACTTAAATAGCAAGCAAATAAAAATAATTGATAGAAAATTGGAAAATTATTCAATAAAACTGACAGTTTAAATTGCTCATTTATATTGTGCGAAAGTGTAGGAAATGTATACCAATGATTGGCAAAAGATCAAATTATTAGTAAGGAACTTCAGATACTATATGTCCATATGCTAAGGATAGATTAGAAAATGAAATTCATTATTATAATAAAATAAACGTTATCAGTTGTATAAATTTTAGCAACAAACCTTAAAAAATTGTTTTTTTTTTTTTAATCAAAAATTTAGATCATCTAATGTTATGTTTTCAAATTAATTATACTCACAATACTTATGATTTAAAACTCAATCTATATACATTTACAAGAGAGCAACTGAAATGACAGATAAATTGATAAAATTTTGAGATCAGCAATACTGTAATACTATAAAGTTATTAGCTAATTTTGTTAATGCTAAAAAAAGAAAAAAAAATGTATACAAATAAGACATCAAGGTGTGAAGTATAAACACCAGATTGCATTGATCCAAAAGAATGTTAGAAAAACAGGACTATCTCCTTGTGCAAGATGTGACATTGGTTATAAGCAATTATGAACAATATATAGACACCACATGGTAGAAACCTACATCATGTCATAAATTCATTTAGAAATGAAAAATATTCAAAAGTTCTCAAAAAAAAAAAAAAAAAAGTAAAGAAATATTGAGCATATTTGAGTGATAATAAAACTGCAAATTATGTGTAACAAAATTAGCAAAACTATTCATCCAGCAACGCTTTAGAGCCACAGATTAAAAAATAAAGTCATAGCTTACAAGTATACTCATCTGTTTTTAATAGTTACTGATTTAAGTGTACATTGGTGTTTAAGTAAGTCAGTCAGTTAAGTGCCATACACAATACACTATTGGGCAATCAGGTCTCGAAAGAGACATGACTGACTGGGAAGATTATCCCGTAGTAGGTTGCCATTACTTTCTGCGGTAGACTGGTTGCCAGCCAAGGCTATCGAACCCAATTTGTCCTGTTATTTACCCCATAACTGGAGAGAAGAGATGGATTAATACCTTTCCCAAGAGTATTTGTACGGAAGTGAATGCAAAGAATTCAACTGGGATGTGAATTTGGCTACCCGATTTCTCGTTCTGAGCCAATATCCACTGCACCACAATGCACATCTTTATCTGAATTAAAATCAGAGGGTTCCCTACCTCCCCAATGATCAAATTTAAGGTCCTAATCTATATTACAATTAGCAGCCATAAAAATCAAAACCAAGAAGTTTATCAAGCTCCAAATATAAAATTGGGAAAAATCTATTTGATATACAAACCATTCCATGAGCAATCCTCAAAATCAGTACACATATTTATTCAATCCAATGTAAGATTTCAACATAATAAAAATGTCTGCTTAACATATAAAATATATATTTTATAGCAACAATTACTAGTTTGTAGTGTAAAATAATAATTTATCTTCTCTAAAGAAAAAATGTGTCTTAAAAAAGCAATTTTACATAATTTTCCCAAAAAATATTTCATAGCATTTTTTCATTAGAAACTTAGCAAGAACAAGTGAATTTTTTTCTTTTACTACTAATTACTATTAGAAGTTACAGCACATAACCAGTGATTGGTCTTAGAAGTTATGTGAACTCTCATATGTATATATATATTATTTATTCCAGCAGTTTTTAATAACTTCACATCAGACAATCTTACCAACTCGCCATTACAGTCAGTCAGTTAAGTGCCATACATGATACATACTTGGGCGATCATGTCTCGAAAGAGACATGACTGACTGGGCAGAAGATTATCCCGCAGTAGGTTGCCATTGCTTTCTGCGGTAGACCGGTTGCTGACCAAGGCTATAGAACCCAATCTGTCCTACTATTTAACCCATAACTGGAAGGAAGAGACGGATTAATACCTTTCCCAAGGGTATTTGCGTGTACATGAATACAATGGATTCAACTGGAATTCGAACTTGGCTCCCCAGTTTCTCGTTCCGAGCCGATATCCACTGTACTTACAATAAGAAGACAAATTTCTAATGTCATTACAACCAGCATTGATCTAATCATTACTCTTCCACTCTTCACTATAAACTTTGCCTAGACTGCATGCTTGTGAGGTGCTGATAAGTTCTCAGCTTGATTCACTTCTCAAAATTCAATGACCAAGCATTAGAATATATCAATATTGGGAAGTGGGTCAGGCCAATAACATTTCAGGATTGCTTCATATATACATACACTTAAGAGATTTAATCAGTTGCTACCTAATTTGGTACTGACTGAAGGTTATGCCAATGTAATCATGAGGTATATTTTTGCATGATAATAAATGAAACAGGATGTTTATAAATGTATAATTTACAAAGAGTATTAAAAATTTATGGGAATTTTATGATAATCAATACTAATTATCTCATAAAACAAAATGTATAAGCTCATCTTTAAAAAACAACAAAGTAATAACAATGGTAGTAACAGGGTTTAATAAAGAATCAAAGTTACTGTGAAAAATATTGTATGAAGATTTTAAAATAAAAGAACTATTCAGAATATAATACATAAGCAATAAGGATACTATTTCAGATAGTAAAATAGAATCATAGCAGAAGACTGAAGACTTGTTAACTAGTAAACACTCAAATACCACAAAAAAATGGAAACTAAAAGTGAGAGCTAGTAGAAGGATGAAAAAGAAAGAATTAACTTTGAAGTCATTCTAAAGAGACAGTTACAAAAAGAAAACTACTAATGCTCATACGAGCAGTCAAAACAAGTGTATTGTAAATAAGGTAAAAATTCTGCTTGAATAGCAAACAACTTGTCCAGTGCAGAGAAAAGTAAAGCTGGGTTGAGCAAAGTTAACACAAGGATGGTAATAAATTGATAGCTTAATAGTAGCTTCTATTAAATACAGTGGCTCTTTAAAAATTTTATCTGGAATTTTATAGTTGGCACTCCCAATAAAATGATGGAAGCTTTCTGTTACTGCTCAACTATGTAGCAGTCAATAAAATATTAAGCTTTTTATTTAATCTCAGTATTATTTGGTAGTAGATAAATAGAACAAAAAACTCAATCAAATGCAAAACATTCACCAACTCACTAAATAAAAGCCTAGTTTTCAGACATAACTACAATAAAAATTATACTATTTTCAAAAATCTTTACAACAATCAGTCTTATACATGAGATTAAATATTTTTAATGTTTAGTAAAAAAAATTAAAAAAGAATGTTAAGAGCAGATATTAGGAAAATGACCATGCAATAAAAAAAGACACTAAATTAGAGAAAGAAGCAATAAATTAAATGTAAGAAAGAAAATTCAACAGCTACACAAAATTCCATTTTAAAACATTCTGCTCTAAATGCTCTTTAGTTATATAAGCAAGTACTAACAAAATATTTTGCTTACTCTAGAGCAATGCGCCTCATGGATGTGAGGTAGAAGAGGATAGCAGGTGAGGCAAAATGATTGAAAGACAATCAAAGATTTACAAACAGTTTCAAAAAATTCATATGCCAAAAATAAATATGATTTCAAAACTTAAAATATTATTATGGATTTACTTGTAACTGCATACATGAGTCCCAGTATAAATAATTATTGACCATTTTTATCATTGTGATATTTTTGCATTATGTCAAGTATTAAGAATATAGTAACTAGGGTCTGCAAATTAGAGGAGAGAGTTATCAGCAGTTACCTTCCTTTAACCCTCTCTCTTTACATTCTTTGCTATAGAGATGCTTGCATCTTTTCACAGAGACTTTGTTTTAGTGAGGCACAAGCAAACTTTCATTACGAAAATGTGGCCCAGAGAAAAAAGTTTGGGAATCACTGTTCTAGAGAGTAACAAGCTATTTTTGAATGGAATTAATTTAAAAATTTTAAATTAATATAGGTTCTATAGAAGAAGAAAAAAATGATTATGTGCATGTCAAAAATCTTCCCTCAAGCAAATAATATTTGTATGGTTGAAATCATGCAAATAAGAACAATATCATAGAAGTCATATTAGTTGCTGACAGAAGATGCCTGAATATTTTCTGTCAAATTCACTCTTATCTGTTAATGATGTCTGAGTTCTGAGAAAGTCAGAGGCTAACTAAGAAAAATTTTCCTTTAAAATACTTCCACAAAAGGTTAGATAATACTAAGAAGTTCGAGGAGAAAATGAAGTATATGCAGGATTAAAAAAAATCAAGAAAGCATCCTATTATTTCAGATTAGAATTAACATGACAAGAACAGATTCAATAAAACAATTTTATATCAGAAACAGCACAAAGTTTCATAAATAAATATGAAGTATGTACAATGAAATTCAATTCTACAATATTGATAGAAAACTTTTTTAAATCTGATCCAAATGCATTCAATAGAATTCCAATCTATAATGAGCAATTTTTCAAATAAACCAAGAGAGACAAAATTACATAAACGCATAAAAATCCACTGATCAACAATCTGGATGCTAGTTTGTGTAATTTTTTGATAAAGAAAAGCTAAAAATAGATAATATTTAATAATATAAATATAATTAGAGAGAAAAATTATTTCCAATTTCTTTACTTGTATAGAATTATCAAAAGCTACAGATAGTGCTTTTAAAATATTTCAACTGGAATTGTCACTGAAATAACATTTTAAGCTCACCTATTAAGAAAGGAACACAAAAATTTAAAAAATGCTCAACAAAGACTAGAAAAATGGCATTCTATGATGAAGAAAATGTTTTTTATACTCCTTAAGATATTAAAGTTAACAAATCTAACTTAGAAAATATAATTTTCAATTTTTATCACCAATTCAAAACTAATAACCCTATATAAAAGTAGTCCCATTAAGACAGAAAATCAGGTAACCATGAAATACTGAAAAGAAAAGTTCCTTTTACAAAAAGATAAAAATCTACACTTCCAAAATCAAACAACTGAACTAGATAAGATGTATCTGCTAGGGTTTTATAAGGTGATCAGTGAATTAAAGCTATTACTAGAATGTAAATCAAAAGAATCAACAAACTGGTTTTATTAATTCATAGCTATGGCACATTGAAAACTCCTTGCAGACAGACCATTAAGATGAGTAACAAAGACTGATTATTTTTCAGATCAATAATCTTAAAAGAATACCAAAATGAATAATCAAAAATATTATCTTGAATATATATTTCAATATAACTGATAAAACTTAGTAATCATTTATTTTCCTTATTATAAATTAGCATTCCCCATAAACAAATAAGATAAAAGATGTTTATTTCACACCTTCACTATAACAAAGGAGACTAACACAAATACACACAATTTACAGAGACACTGCAATGATCAATGAATGTACCCTTTAGTTGTTAAAAAGTCAATAACAAATGCTTCTCCACACTAGCTCAGTTTACATGGATGTACTTTGCTTTATTGAGACTAATCATCCATCAAGAGAGATAAGCTGAAGCCAACAACTTCAGCTATAATAGCTAATTGGATTAGGAACTGTTTTACTAAGCTAGTTTTGTTAAATGAACATTTTCCGACCAAACAGAACCAGTCACTTGTAATCAATTATCATTGCATTTGTTCTTTTTAACTAGTATTTATTATATTTTTTATGAAAAGATTCCAGCAGTTTTTTTTTTTTTTTAATCATATCACCCCGAGCAAGGTGGTAACGCCACTGATGTGCAGTGGGGTACGTAAGAGTGAAAAAATTGGAAAAGAGAAAGCCAGAAACCACATCCTAAACAGGGAACAAGGGATGAGCCTCTACACCTGTTCAATAGACGTGGGTGGAGTGTGAACCGGGCAATAGTTTAGTCTATATGTAAAAAATAGTTTTTTAATCCCTTTTAGAAACTTTTGGTCATTTTTTTTCTGGCGTCAACGTGGGCTCATACATTTGTATGGGAAATTTGATATTTTGTTTTCATTAAACTATTCCATTTATGAACAATAAACTAATACTAAGAAAGGTTTGAGGAGCTCTGATATAGTAGCAAGTTGTACAGCTTTGTGCAGGCTTATAATATATAAGTATGAGAGAGAATAAGTGAGAATATCAGACAAGCTGAATTCTTTAATTACACAGCATTCCAAGAGACAATATGTAACATCAATAAAGATGTTGGTGATTGTAGTAAAATAGTATAAAAAGTAGATCAGTCAGTTAAGTGCCATGCGTGATACACGCTTGGGTGATCATGTCTCGAAAGAGACATGACTGACTGGACAGAAAATTATCCCGCAGTAGGTTGCCATTGCTTTCTGCGGTAGACTGGTTGCTGACCAAAGCTATAGGACCCAATCTGTCCTGTTATTTAACCCATAACTGAAAGGAAGAGACGGATTAATACCTTTCCCAAGGGTATTTGTGCATAAGTGAAGGCAATGAATTCAGCTGGAATTTGAACTTGGCTCCCCAATTTCTCGTTCCGAGCCGATATCCAACACACATCTACAAAAAGTAGATAGTAGTCATAAAAGCAGGGCATATGATAATCTCAAATAGTAATCAACACAACAAGATTCAAAGAAATACAACTGCATAGTAACGACTAAAGTGTGAAGACACAGCATTAAAGAATCCTTAACATGAAACATTTTAAATCTCTCTCATACACACACACACACACACATCAGGAAATCTTTATATTTTCAAATATGAAGTATTGATATTTTAGTCTTATGTTAGGGGACATTTTATTCTGAAATAAGGGGGAAAATTTATGCTGAAAAATCTTAGGTCATTTTTTGATCAGTGAGCAATTTATATAAAAATATTGTTGATATGAATGATTCATTTAAGAATTAAATTATTTGTGTGGTCATAGAGCCAAGTTCAGATTCCAATAGGGTAGGGTGCATTACATTCACTTACGTGCAATTAACTTTGGGAAAGGTATGAAGTCATCTCTTCTCCCCCAGTTATGGGTTGGCTAGCAGGAGAGACTTGATCCTATAACCTTGGTTGGCAACCAGTCTACTGGAGAAAGAAACTGTAATCAAATATAGGAAAATCTTCTGTCTAGTCAGTCATGAATCAAAAGACATTATTGCCCAACTGTGTATCTCGTATGGTATTTAACTGAATGACTGACCAACTATTTAGCTGACACTCATGATGAGAAAAAAAAAAAAAAAAAGAGCTCAGATTCCTTTGCTTATATTGCACCGATATCTAAAGTAACAAATGTTTATCATAGAAGAAAAACCAGCTGGTATCTGTTTATTTTCTCACATATTTATAAGTTTGCTATTATGCATGATACAACAGTTGTTTGGCTGTAAATACCAATTGAAAATAAAAAGCTTTCTTAAAATTAAATATTATTATTAGTAGTAATATAAAATTTTACTCAGTTATATGTCTAAAAGGAGTAGCTTTAACAACATCCAATTTTGGGACACTGAAAAAATAAATTCCTATAGAGGTGAACCTAAATATACATCCTATTACCATTCATTAACTTGTAAGTTAACTTAGTCACAAAATAATTTTAAAAATATTTTCAGTTATTATTTACAAGTGCCAACTCTAATTCATATATTTATGGATATGAAAAGTATGAAACTATTAGAAGGCAAAAATGTAGGTAATCTCCATTTTTATACTAGAACCAGTGTCAGTTACCCCAGAAATCATTGTTTACACAAGATTCATTCTAACTTTAATGAACTTCAATATATTTATGTTTAACAAAAACATATTCTGGGTGCTTTTATTTCCAAACTAAAAAGTTGATCTCTGGTAATAAAGCTGACCAACTAATACACTAAGAGCATTAAAACTTACCATCACCAAAGAAAAAAATAAAGTATTAAAATTAAGATAAACTCTGAATAATTAAATCAAGTAAATAGAGGACAAGGAGGTTAGGCTTTGAATCCTCACAGCATTCTTCTTAATATGGATTAACATTAATATTTATGAGTATTTTCTAGGCAGGATAACTTTGCTTACCAACTGTGAAGAGGATTATGATCTTACTATATTTATATGCACACATTTATGTACCTCTAAGAAATAACCAGTATAAACATTAAATTATAGTATCAAACACATACACACAAACATATATGAGAGAGAAAAATATTTCAGTTATCCAACTACTGATATTAGAAGAACCTTAGCCCTATATAGAAGCCAGCTGAAGAAAATCAACAATAGGGAAATTGTAGCTGGTGGTATAGGATAATTAATATTTTAAGATTAATATTTCATATTAAAACAAATATAATCAGGTAATCATTTAAAATTGCACAATTCCTTAATTACATTATATACAGTTGTATAACTGAAAATATATATACATATAATAACTAAAAACAAAGTAATTTCATTCAACACAAAAACTTTTTAAAAGTCTATGCTTCTATTCCCTGATGACAAAACTATATACTAAAGTTTAAAAAAAAAAAAAGAAACTTAATGGTAAAATCTATATACATATTCAACTGAAAATTTTATTAAGATTCCTTTTATCAATTATCTAATAACTGTTTTCAAGAGTTATTTTTTAACCTCACCATATTAGGTAAAATAAGATTGAGTTTAACTAAAAACAGACAATATACTATATATAAGATGAAATCTTTTCACTTTTAATATCTTGTTAAAAATCAATGAACTTTTACTTTAGCAGTAAAGAAAACTAAATAGAAATCTGACAAGCATGCAGCTAATGCATTGTAATTATTTATACTAAATTTTTCACAAAGTGAAAAGAAAAAAAAATCCTTCTCATAGGACTTTACCAGCACAACAAAATTATATCAGGTTTGAATCCAGTTTTTAAATATTTAATTTAACTATTAAATAATCAACTACATAAATCATTTTTTGTATCAATGAAAGCTGAATTCATGTCAGTAGTATGTAATTATAAAATAGGTGCATTTTATCTTTAGAGATTAAACAAGTTGGCTTAAATTCAGAAATATCAATTTAGGAAGGGAAAAATACTTCAACACTTCCAAAATTGATGCTAGAGATTTTTTTATTATTTTTATTTTAAAAACACCTGAACAAATTAGTCCAAAAATCAATATAGACTTTCTTGTTCAAATTTACATATTGTACATGCAAAATGAAAGTGAGAAATTAAACCAGTCCCTTGTGTAAAAGATAAATCTTTCTGAGCAAGAAAAATACTGTAAGATTTAGTAAAAAGTTATTGTTCATTGGATTTAGTCATGTGTAAATTAAAATGACTATTGCAAGTCAATCACTCCTGTAATTTGCTAAGTCATAAATAGGAGAATTTGTCATAGTTAAAAAAAAAAATAACACTTCTCCTAAACTAAAAGCAGGCACAAATTAAGATATGTAAGAAATCAAATAAACCTGTCTCATTCTTCTGCAAGCATTAATTACTATTTAATTTACAGCCTATAACTCATTTATCAATTAGACTTTAAAAAAATAAAGTCATGCAATAAAGTGACAATTCAATGTATACAAAGCACCAACAAATCTAAAATTAATATTTTATTGTTACACCAGACAAAATTCAATAGCATTAAAAATTCAATTTACAGTTACTTTCATTAAGCTTATAAATATCTCAAAAATCAAACATCAATTCTTTTCAAATACCAATAAAAAAGAAAACTTAATTTTTTTGACCTTTTCTAAGATTTCAATTTCTTTGTGTGCAATTTCAAATAAAAATTATTATTTTACTTAAAAGTCTGTAAGATAAAGCAGAAGTTTATTCTCTAAATAATGAATAAAAAGTTGAACATTGCACATTTAGCTTCCTATCCAAACACGATTGAAAACGAATATTAATGCAAAATTATAAAAAATAAAATCTTTAAAATTTATTTTTTTCAATTAAATATAAATTGAAATTTCTCTTTTAGTAACAAAGATTTGCAAATAAATGCAACATTGAAAAAACTTGCTATTTCTATCACCACCCAATTACACTTGATCTCAATTACTGTGTAAATTTATGCTTGGAATAATGATAATGACATCAATAGTAAATGTCTTATCAGCTGTTTCACAGGATATATGTATGAAAAGTAATTACATTTTAAAATTAATTCAAGTTATTAGAATTAATTTTTTATTTATGCAATTTACAAAACCCCATCTTAAAGTTTGTTTTTTTTTCTCTTAAGATTGTAAAACAATGAAGAGTATTGTTTTAATTAAACTTCTGTTTGGTGAGCAGCAGCTGCAGCAACCTGAGTGAATCTTCATAGAAAAGAATGCCTTGAAGTCTTATTGCTTCTTGTTACTAATAAACCTGACACAATCAAGATACATGTGACAGCTGACTTTATATAAAGCATTAGGAATGTTGCAGAATACACACTGCCTAGGATGGATAGAACGAGAGAGAAAAAACAATCGGTTAATGCTGGTGGAGAAGATGGAAATCAATAACTGTATGATAGGAGGAGGATGTCAGTTTCATGACTCACAGGGCAGCTAAATTAAGAGAGGAAGGACAGGGTGTAGTCGAGGAGGAGAAGAAAAGAGGAATGGGTAAAAGATCATACAGATTTAACGAAAGATCCCATTTTTGGTAGTATTATCTCAAGCCAACTGTAAATTAATTTCTTCCTTGAATAAAAGGAAAAATATAATTAACAATGAAATAGAAAATACGATTGGAGTAGCAGCAGTAATAGTAGTAGTAACAACAAATATCAGATATTTACATAATTTTTTTATCTTTCCTCCTTGGAAATTCTTAGCTCATAAGATCATTTAAGTTGTTAATAATTTTACAAAAATAGCTTCTATCAATATTCAATTTACACATAAGTTATACTATTTGTTAGCAAAAAGATCCCAAAGTAATCAAAAAATTAGAACATGACTGAATATTAAAATTTTGAACCAACAACAACATTTTTCTAACAAAATTTTAAGACTAAAAATAATATAATTATATGCAAAGATTTTTTACTGTATCCTTTAATTTTTTTTCAACATTTGGAATGTAATATTTCATTTTTTTTAGATGTTGAGAACTTTTATTTCTATTCATTGAATAAGTTTGCTTAGAGAGAATAGCAATAATTGTAAAAATGAAAATTAAGAATAAGCAAGGGGTGTTTGATAAAGAAAAATTATCAATATGAATCCTTGTTTTTTGTTACATGTGAAACAGCTGTAAGCTGTTTTGGAGAATGATGGGCAAAGAAAGAAGTAAAGGGAGATATAACAAAACCAAAACAAATGAATTCATCAAAGTGATTATGCGTTATGAATTCATGCATAAAAGTAGGATATTTTACTAAGTTTTAAAGAAAAATTAGCTTCAAGAAAATGTAAAAGTCTCTTCTTTTAAGTTTGTTTTTTCATTAAAAGGGGGAAAAAAAATTCATGAAAATCTACTTTTCACTTAAATTCTGCTACTGTCTATATTTCTACTTTTTGATTTAAACAGATTGCACAAAATCAGTTTATCTAGAATTAGAATAAACCTTCAAATAAATGTTACAACAGTATTAACATAAAAAATTATACACTTAAATCAATCCAACTGATTGTTAAATATAGCTATAGCTGAAACTGAAGGCTTCAAAGATTGCTAAGATCTCAAATATGACAGTAATAAAAATGATATGCAGAAATTTAATGTCTAACAGAAGCTATACGAGAAACAATTACATATTCAGATAGTTGATATAAAATGGTTTTCATATATAGCTTAAGTTTTCACATTTTATCAAGACTCAAGTCTGCTATTCAATGTCTTTATATATACACACAGAGTTGTGGATGGGATTATTCCCCCACTCCTTGCATCATTACAAATAAAGATGTAATACCTCAAATTATCATGGAAACTGTGTGAATTCTTTTCACAAATGACGAAATAATGAACTTCAAAGAATGTGCACTGACACCCCAACACAATTTTAACCTTAATCTCAAACAACAATACAAAACAACAGCAAACATTTAAAATAGGGCAAAATTATTAGTCCGCTTGCCTCAATAATCAATTGTGTATGTAACATCTATTTTTGATTATTGCCATTAATGGTTTCTGATATATCCTTGCAAAATTATTGGTTCTCTTGCCTCAGTAATCAATTGTGTATGCAATATTTTGTAACATTTATTATTGATTATTGCCGTTAATGGTTTTTGATAGTTCCTTGCAAGATTATTGGTTTTCTTGCCTCAATAATCAATTGTGTATGTAACATCTATTCTTGATTATTGCCATTAATGGTTTTTGATAGATCCTTGCAAGATTATTGGTTCTCTTACCTCAGTAATCAATTGTGTAACATTTTGTAACATTTTTTCTTGATTATTGCCATTAATGGGTTTTGATAGTTCCTTGCAAGATTGGTCCTCTTGCCTCAATAATCAATTGTGTATGTAACCTTTATTCTTGATTATTGCCGTTAATGGTTTTTGATAGTTCCTTGCAAGATCACTATACACACTGACAGGTATTTTGCTTCGTTTTTTCTTGGCAATAGCTTCTTGTTCTTCGAAACGTGAAAGATGTGTCTTTTTTTTTTCTTCAAATATGTCCATAAATTTCCAATGGGATTTAGGTTAGGACTTTGTGTGGAGTAGGCCAATACCTTAATTTTGCTGTCATCTAAGTATTTTGTAACAATTTGTGCCATGTGTTATTGGTCAATGCCATATTGAAATGTCCAGCAACATCCTTAAGTCAACTTTTGGATGAGTTATCATGGTACATGGCATTCACATATTGTCTTTTTCATTACCTTTTAGAATTTTAGAGAATCAAGTCAATACTATTTCATTTTCAAAGGGTGTTTGTATTAAACAAGTAATTAAGAAAAAAACATCACAATTGCCATGTTAAAGCAATATTATTTCATAATTTTGGGAGGGGTAATAAATTTTGGACTGCACTAATTTTTAGAAAAATGTATGACTGCAAATATAACAGATTGAAACTTCTAAAAATTTCCTGAATTATTCAAAACTGAATACGGAATAAGCTATTTATGGTAAATTCAACAAGTACTTTCAAATTTTTGCATTTCCTTAAAAAATATTGGGGTAGGGGTAATTCCGTCAACAACAACAACAACTATATATAAAAAATTTATTTACAAGCCATATTTGCATAATGGATAAAACCAAACTGTTTACAAATATTTCCAATATAGAACCACAGCAGGTAAGCAAATTAGTGAAATAAAAAAGATGCACTCTACCCATATACGAGAGTTCAAAACCTTGTCTTCTAAATTCAACTAATAAAGAATACCAATTATTAAAAAATTGTATTTTTATGCCTTATAAGAATATTTTTTAAAAATTTGAAGCAATTTATCAAAACTAAAATTAGATTGTCAGTCAGTGAAGTGCCATATATGATACACGCTTGAGCAATCATGTCTTGAAAGAGACATGATTGACCGGGCAAAAGATTATCCCACAATAGGTTGCCACTACTTTCTGCGGTAGACTGGTTGTCAACCAAGGCTATAGAAATCCAATCTGTCCAGTTATTTAACCTATAACTGGAGGAAAGAGATGTAGTAAGACCTTTCCTAAAAGTATTTGCGCATAAGTGAATGCAGGGAATTCAACTAGAATTTGAATTCTCGCTCCGTGCCAATATCCACTACACCACAACACACATCCGAAAAATTAGATAATCTGTCCTAAATAAATGTTTATGGAGTAGCAGTGTTATTTATTAAAAAAAATTAAAATCAAAAGGTGTTAAGAAGTATTCATTTCCTTGTTACATGGAATGTGGCAAAAATAAATTATACTGAAAATTACATTGGTCTGATTTCATTATAACAACTTTTACTGAATAATTATATAATCTATTTGAGAACATTTTAAAGCAATTCTAATACATAATGTGAACCAAAAAAAAAAAGAAGAGGACAAGGTAACAAGTTATTTTTTAGCTAATTTTTTAGTCATAATGCATAACACAGCATTTCTCAACCTTTTTACCCTTGCGTAACCCTTAAAATAAATTACATGTCTCAAGGAACCCCTGCGCAAAAACAAAATTATATATATATTTTTCTCATTTTATTTTTATTGTAGTTCACATGGTAGATATCAAAGTATATCTTTTTGAATAACTGGCTTAAGAAAAAAAAATCAATACTTTATCAAATTTTTCAATAATGCAAAATAAAATTCATACTGTTTGTTTATAATACTTCATTAGGGAAGTTTTCATTTACAAAAAGTGTAAACAGAATGAAAACAGATAATTGCAGTTTATCAGTTTATTATTCATTTATCCTTTACTGGCAATGTTGAAAAAACAAAGTAAATTAAGGCAAAATGTCCTTGTTTTCGTGGAACCCTTAGGGACCTTTTGCAGAACTTTAGGGTTCCAAGGAACCCCAGTTGAGAAATGCTGATCTAATGAGTACCAGTAAATTTAATTTATACTAAATGAGCATATTTTATTGACTCCTGTATCAAATTTCTTAAAATACTATAACAATGCCATCATCTTCAAGTTAAACATTGAAATCTTGATTATTTTTTTTAATTTAAATTCATGTAGAATATTTAAAATGTTTTTCAAAAGAATATCCAAAAAGGATTCTTGAAATTTAAAAAGTAATTAAAAAAAAATGAAATAAAAAGAAATTTCCATTTAATTTATAGTGAATCATTTTTATCCAATTAAAAAAAACAAAAAACAAAATTGGTAACAAAATTTTTAACAGCAGTCTACAATTTTTTAACCAAATATTTACTGTCAAAAAAATCCTAAGAAGCAATGTAATATCAAGCTCTTAGAATTTCTTTCATCCAATTCTTTTTTTTTTCAATATTTTCTAAGTTTAACTCACCAAGCACCACACAAAATTTATCTTTAGACAAATCATATTATTCCTTTGAACTTTTTCATCTTTACTGCAATTCCTTAGTTTTATACATTTTATTTTTCACAATATCTAAACTTATTTATAAATGGAACTGTGCGTGTGTGTTCGTTACCTATAGACTCCGAAACGGCTGAACCGATTTTCTTGAAAATTTACACAGTTGTACTATAAGTGTCTGCAAGTGTTCTTAGTTAGGTTTTGTGTCAAGGTACCCCCGATGAAAATCGATAATCGAAAAAAATTGAGTTATAGAAGGAGTGGTCTGATTTTAATCAAATTTCATACACTCATAGACACAGACATGAGAAACGATATTCAGAAGTTTTAAGATTGCAGTTCTTACAATAGTGCAGAAAATCGATTATATATATATATATATATATATATATATATATATATATATAAGGCAAGATATTTGTGTGTGTGTCTATTTATCTGCCTGTATATATTTTTTCAGCCCTTTTATTTTAGTTTTTGCTTCGGGTTTGGCTCTAAGTAGGTATAATTGTAGTTCTTAGTCTCAGCCATGATACCATTTACTCAGAGGACTTATTTAGCCTTCAAAATTCAGTTTATGATGAAAAAAACTTATTTGATATCAATACCAGGAACTCAAAATTTGACTTAATCTATTCATTTTTCTTTCAGTCTATGGTTTCATTTTAACTGCAAACAACTATTGCTTTTTAGTCTTTCGTACCAATGTCCAAAGAGTCTGAGCTCCAGGACCATGGATTAGTTTTAAAGCTTTCATTACACCCAAGCAATGCCGGGCTATACTGCTAGTAATCAAATAAACAGCTCCAAGTGATCAGTAACTTATATTTTGTAGTCACAGTTTCAGAGAATGATCTAATAATTTAGAATTTTAATATTTACTTTCAATTATTCATTGAATTCTAGTCTTCAAATTTCTATTTTTCTACAAAATTTTATTAGTTACATTAATATCAGTTAAACCTATTTTTATAACATTGCTTCTCTTCCATTAAAGAACAGATGCAAACTTAACAATACAATAAGGATAAAAAAAAGTAATAGGACAACTATTTTTTTCAAGATTACCAAATTTACATGATACAAAATGTAATTCAGCTATTGGTTCTCCATCAAAATTTAGTGTAAAAATTCCCTCAAAAATATACATATGCTCTTTCACTAATGAAACGATGTAAATGCAAGAATCAACAAATAATGTGACTACTACAAAAACTAAAAAACATAATACACACAAGCCTTAACAATGTGAGAAAAATGGCTTTAAAAAGATCTGAAAAATTACAGAAATACTTAGAAAATAGTAAAATGTCTAAAACTAATATTTTGTAAATTATTGTGGTATTCATTCAGTAATAAATTGCATTTATCAAACTTAGTTAATTTTTCTTTAAATAAAATTAAAATATATGTTGTATAAGAGAGATTGACAGCCATTGCAATAATTGTAGTGCTTTATCGATGTAAATTATCCAAAAAATTAATAAAATACAAAATGAAAAAAACTATCGAGTTGGATATTGGTTCAATAAACATATCTTAAAATTAGCCCTAAATATCATTTTCTGTTATGTTTTTATTATTAACTGATAATTTCTTGCTTTGTTTTCTTTATGAGGTGCGATAGGTAAATTGTCACAATTTATATTTTTAATTTTGCAAATGTGCATTGTTTGGATTTGATTTTGGTCAACTGCACAGTATAGTAGGGTCAGTTGGGCACCATTTGAGAGAAAAAGAGCACAATGATGCATTTCACTCAGCCAGTTATTTGGAAACTGGCATCTTGTACTGCTTGGCATTCATGCCAGAAGTTCCAATACAAATATTTCAGAGTGTTTGAATGTCAATCTGAGAACAGTGCAGAGGATTCAAAAAGAGTTGGATGAGTAATGGTGATTACAAAGGTGACCTCAGACTCAACACAGAGGGCTACATCAAGTGTCTTGAGGAGGTAGTGCTGCCCTGGGTCAAGAGGGTGAGTGGCTACTAAAAGACCCTATGTCTGGCAACAAGACTCTGCACCATGCAGGAGAACCCAATCATGGCTGTCAGACAACTTCCACATCACCCTTTACATAATTCCCCAGACTGCAACCTCCTTATTGTGTAGGTACCCCCCACTAAATTTCGATAACTTGGTTTAAAATTAATTTTTATAAATGAAAAATTTTCTTGAAGCTTTTTAAAGCAAAATGATAAAATTAAAGTAAGCAAAATACTCTAGTGTATTTCAAACAGAAATTATATTGATTGGAATTGATTGGGGGCAGGGGGTCCTAAAATAGATTATTAGCAACCCCCCCTTTTTTTCAGTTATCTTTCATTGCAATGTAATTCTGTATTAAAAATACTTCCAAAAATAAAGTATACTTTTCTGAAACTTAAAAGAAATATTATTAGCTGATTTCTGATTTGTAAAAGAAAAAACAATTAAATACTTTAAGTTTAAAATAAATGTATTTTAAAAACAAACAGTAGTGGCAATGATGTACTTCTGTTATTGCTCATCAATCAATAATGCTGAAAGATTTTGACATGTTGATTGTTGTACTATGGAGACGTTATCAGTTAAATTTTAAGAAAATGATAAGTGAGCCCCTTTTTATATAATTTTTTAACTACTCCGTAATCTTAAAAATGTTGGAAAATATTCTTTGTAATCTAACTTTAGGAATGTTGATTTTAAATTTACTATAATTATCACTTATTTTTTAGTGTCATGTACAGACCACCATACTTAATAAAAAAAAAAAGGGGGGGGGGATGTTACATATTTCACATACATAAAAAATAAAAAATAAATTATTTTTAAAATATGGTTGCATTAAGCTTTTCAATTTTTGTTAGTAAATATGGTTTTCACTCAATAACAATATCACCTAACCAGATAAAAGTAATGCAGAATTTTTAAAGATTTTAAAATTATTATAATTAAAAAACGAAACAATTCTTGTAAAAAATTCATTATTCATTGAATAAAAAAAAATTCTCAAGACAGTGCCCTTAATATATCTTATTAATAAAAGTAATTAAATAATTAGATAGTTTTATTGCATTTTTTATTTTATGATTCATTGCAGATTTTCAGGAAATGAGTAGTAGTTTGAAAAAAATAAAATAAAATGATTTACATTCTCCAATGAGTCCTGCTTTTAACTGATGAAAATTTAATTTCTCAAAATTTTATGAATTTAAGTAAGAGTGGGGTAACAAAAAGAAAAAAAGTAAAATCTAAAAATAATTTACTTCACATGTGAATAAGATCTAAAAGTCTCATTAAAATCTGACAAAAATTTCATTTTTGCAAGAAAATCCAAATCAATGCATTTCTCACCGAAGAAAAAGCACTTATTCTTTGGGGCCTTTTTTCATCATGCTATGATGCTTTTTCAGCAAAGAAGTGGGGGTACCTGTGGACACAGTTGAGTGAGAGACCAACAAAACTCCTTAACATCAAAGATGAACTGAAAGTAAGGATTATGACAATTCACCAACTTAAACAAGGAGAGTGCCCAAAAGAGATGCAGGAGATTCCAAAGTCATTGGAGGTTGCGGTTGAAGCCAATGGTGATTTTTGAATAAATTTACTCTTTAGCATTTCAAGATATTTTTGTGTAATTTTAGTAAATATCTATTAAAATGAGGTATCAGTGACTTTTTCATGTTTGTGTAAAGACAATTCATCCATAACACCTTATAAAATCACTCCAGTGAATGGTTGCATACAAGCATTGTTTTAAAATGCTAAGTAAAATTTTCAATGATTCATAAAGTAGGACCATGTTTTATGTAGTTAATTATGCATAACACATTTTAGAAGCTAATTTATATGTAAAAAATAAGACAAAGTAAATTCTTATTCTTTCATAAAGGAGACTTGTAACTGGCACAGTTTCTAAATAGTTTATCAATTATATAAATTATCAGAACAAATCTGGCATTTTAACTAAAGATAAATAAGGTTGTCATTATTTTACGAATAAAAAGATTTATTCAGCTTATGAATGACTAACTTAACCAGGAAATAAACACAAATTTTCATTAAAATCATCTGACTTGGAAGATTAGTTGAACAACTATCTTCCAATCATAAACTGAGCAGAAAAATGAATACATATAGAAAATATAAATAAGGATTGGAATGTCTTCAAAAAAATAAATAGTAGATAGTCAGTCAGTCACTTAAGTGCAATACATGATACCCGCTTAAGCAATCATGTCTCAAAAGGGACATGAGTGACTGGCCAGAAGATTTTTCTGCAGTAGATTGTCATTACTTTCTGCGGTAGACTGGTTGCCAACCAAGACTACAGAACACTAATCTGTTCTGTTATTTAATCCATAGCTGGAAAGAAGAGACAGATTAATACCTTTCCCAAGGGCATTTGCGTGTAAGTGAATGCAGCAAATTCAACTGGAATTTGAACACGACAAGTTCTTGTTCCAAGTCGATATCTACTACACCACAATGCACATAAATAACCACTCATAAAAGATGACTGATTTTTTTTTTAGTGGTAGAGAATAATGGGTAAAAATCAAATTAATCAAAGCAAATATTTAATTTCTCATTTAATTTTAAAAGATACCTCATTTTCTCAAACACTAACAATCAGTACGAGAAAATAAACATGCACAATTATTTTTTATAAGATTTTACTTTTAGTCTGTGAGTTTGTGTAAAAGTGTAAACATAGATGCTAGAAATAACTGCAATATGGATTAAATTACTGAGATAAAATTAACAGGTCTACAGCGAATTAAATTAGATTAAGCTTTTTGCAGCTGAAATTCCATTCATTTTATTTTACCTCTATTTCACCATCAGTCTGTTCTAATTGCTTCAGACCTCAAACTAATCTCAAAGTATTACAGCTCCCACACAATTCTTCTGAACTGCTGACACTTTCTCAAGCTTTCTTGTTTTAAAAAGGAAGCTGCAGGCTTTCAATATTTTCATTAACTGCCAAAAACTAATGATGAACCCACCCTAATGATCACGAAACCTGATTACAGATACATTTTAGGTACCTCAACTAATTTTCAATAACTAGCTTTTAAATTGAATTTTTTAAAATAAAAAGTTTTCTCGAAACTTTTATTTTAGTTTTTAATTGAAAGCTAAATGATTAAATTTACTATTTACAGTAAGTAAAATACTCTGGTGGATTTCAAACAGAAATTATATTGATTGGAATCTAAAATTTTTCAATTTTGTTTTTCAATCTTTCAGCCATTTTTGGGCAATTGACACATTTGTAAACAAAATTCTAGGTTTTAAAAATCTTGTAAAAATAAATTATACATCTGCAACACATTATTTTCGAAAATTAGTAAATTTAATGTTAAATCAATCTGATTTAAACAAGTTTACTTATTTATAGCATGAAATTTAGAATGAAACTATTTCTTAAACAGAGTTGAACTTTCTGACCTTTCCACCGTATTTGAAATGTGATGACATGTTGACAGATGCAAGGTTAGTGTATGGCGATCACAAGTGACAATTGTACAATTTTTTTTAAGGGAAAAACCCATGAAACATGACCTTTTAATGTAATTACCATAAAAAAAACCCTCAAATACACACAAAAAGAAATTATTTTAAAAATACGAAGGCACAACAATTTGTATTAAACTTTCCAAGTATCGATTAGTAAATAAAATCTTAAGTTAAAAACTAACGACAACAAATCTGAATTATTAAAATACTTTTGAGACTTTAAATTATTATAATTAAAAAAAAAAACTGAAAATTCTTTTAAAATTTCATTAACAAACTAATTTATTTATTTATTTTATTGGGGTAGATTTTCGGAAATAAAGACAAAATGTTTAATTTTCAACAAAATAGAATAGATGATTTACATTCCCCAATGAGTCCTGCGTTTAACTAAAACCAATTTTGCCAACAAAATTTCTTAAAATTTCATGAATTTACGTGGAAGGGGTTAACATTTTTTACCATGATTTTTTTTTTAATTTTAAATAAAAATTTCAAAAATAACTTCATTCATTTCAGTCCTGAAAGTTTCCTTAAAATACGACAATAATTATTTCATTTTTACAAGAATTTCCAAATGAATGTTTGTCACCGGAAAAAACTGGGGTAGTTAATTAAATGAATTAATTGTTACGTTTACATTCTCGTAACGATTTGGTTTCTCGTAGTTCTCGTAACGATTTGGTTACCCGCTAAGTAAAATCAAAACAAGATTTTGTTACCAAAACTTCGAACGTGTTACAAGGGATTAAAAAATTTTTAAAAAGTAAATAAAAATACTTTTTTCTCTTAATAACAAATATTTTGATGGAAAAAGTTTGCTTTTAAGTTTTTGGAGCCTTTCTTACTATGCTGTTTTTTCAGCGATTTAGTGGAGGTAGCTAAAAAATAAACAAAATCTATTACTACTGTACAAGTGTAACAATGTGTACATAGATATTTTTAAGGATAATTTAAAATTAAAATTTTAGAATTTCATAATTTCCAAGTTTTCTTTCCTTGCTACAAATAGCACAGAGAAAAAATCAAATGATGTTTGTAGGAGTTTAAGAGAGATGTGAAATGATTGTTTTAAAAGACTTGATTGAGTGAAAACAAAGATACGTTTCAAGAAACTTGTGTGTATCAAAGCAAAAAAGTAAATGTTTAATGTTATTGTTTATCGTTTTTGAAAACGAAGCCTACCATTCTCAGCTGATATTTCTGTAGTTTAAAAAAAAAGAGTTCTTTTTTAGATGGAATTAAAGTTTTATTACCAGTTTCAAAGTAAAAAAAAAAAAAGAGTGAAAGAAAATACAAACATGTAATTTGTAGCAAATAGTACACTTATTAATGCCGTCAATGATGATGATGATGATGATCAGTCAACGTCAACACTCGCGAAACTAAAATTAAACATCTTGAAACGACAATGCATGTTGGAAAATGAAGCTTCTCTGGTTCATTCTCTTCTGATTTTGGAAAATAAAATGAATGATATGGAGAGAACCTTTATCAATTTCAATAAATGTTGGTTATTTTGGTACGTAAAGAAAAAAGAAAAAGAAAAACTATCTCAGTTGCCAAGTTCAAGGCCGCAATCTCAAGAAATTGGATTATGAGTTGTTACTCCCACCCTACCCGCTCAACTGACAGTAGAAACCAAATGACAGCGGGATAACTTTTGTGGTAAAATTTCTCTTTGCCAACATTTTTAAGTATCTTTTTTGACAGCAGCAGGCGATCAAGCATTTTTTTGTATTAGCTTTGTAGATGATCACACACACACGTTTTTTTTGTCTTTGTTGTGAACCTTTTTGTTTGTTTTACGTGTGTACGTGTTTGTGTCCGAGGTTGAATGTAACATGTGACAGGTTAGTTTATTAGTGATCTCGAATTGTTGCCATTATGGGTTTTGCTGGCATATGTTCACTACTACTACTGCTTAGCTAGCTTGCTAGTTACAAACAGAGAAGCGAGCAAAAAGAGGAAAGATACATAAACTAAAAGAGTAGTAGTAGCACCACAACTCCGATGCGATTTTTGAGATAGATACGCAATACTACGTGTCATTTTAAGCCAGATAGACCATCAACAACTCTAAAACATTTCCTGGCACTATCCAAAAATTAATCTCGAATTAACAGTTTTTTTCCCCCTTTATAAGGCAATCAGTAGTTAAGTCAAATTGTCAGCAAAAATAAAAATAGAACTAACTGCAAGAAGCAGTAGCAATCTATTTAATAAAGTGTTTAAATTAACATCCTTTTTTTTAAAGCTAGAGTGCACAACGACATCAATCCGGAAAAAAAAAGTTATCCGATAAAAAAAACTAAAACAGTTGTAATAAAAAAAAACTACAAGAAGCACATTTTCATTTTAATCACTTATGCGAATTGTATGGATTAAAAAAAAGTACCGTGGCAAAAGAAAATCAACTTCATGAGTGAGTATAGAGTTAGAGTGATTATGTTCAGTCAGTTTTTCTGAAGATTTAGTATTTTATGCTCTTCTTGCAAGCTTTCAATGAGCGAACACAACGTCCTCCCCACAACCACAAACCTCGTGGTTTTTTTTTTTTTTTTGGTTTTTTTTTTAAGCAGAGAGTAAATGAAAGACTAAAGTTGTTTTTTTTGTTTTGTTTTGTTTTGTTCCCCCCTTAAACATCTGCTCTATAATCAAATCTACGCCACTGGGTGGGAAAATTCAAATAGAAAATTAGAAAAATAAAACAATTTGAAGTTGCCACAGTGAACTAAAAAAATAAAATCTACGTCTCTCCCGCCCGAAAGATTGAGTTATGTTTTTAAAATGAATACAGATGACTGGCAGATACAAAAGATCGCAGAGAAAACCAACCAGAGAGCATATTTATTAAGCAATAATTATAACAGCATCTGCCTAACTACAAAAAAGGGTAACCACCATCCCAATTATTATGGTTAAGTTACAATTTAGAATAGAGAGAAGGCTGGATAATTTTTAACAGCACTGCGTTATATAAGTTAAAAAAATGGTACTTTGCACAAGCCTGGCTCAGAATTAATAAAATTAAAGTAAAAAAACATTTACAATGTACATTTCTAAAATTATCCCCAATCACTGAATTTAAAAGTTGATTTTTTTCATTGTCATTGTACAATACCTCAAATGATATATCAGTGCATTTGTACCTCATCTTCAATGTATCTTTATTAAAAACAGTTATATGAAAAAAAAAAATTTAAACGTAAGCTATTTAGATTTTAGCACGTGTATTTTTTTTAAAAAAAATTCATGATGACGTTTTCAGCGACATGACTGTTCGTGAGAGAAAGGTAAAAGAGTACATACAGTAACTGGTAACAAAACAATTTTTATTTCTCTTGTGATCTCGGCAAACGAAACAAGTTTTTTAAAAAAAATGTTAGCTCATAAATTTATACAAGGAAAATTAGAATTTCCTGTATAAAATATGGGGATTAATTTTTTTAATGATCACAAAAACACGGTTACTAACTAAAAATAATTGGCTGTGATATGGTACATTCAGATATGGGTATCGCTCTAACACATGGAATAAGATTTTAGTTTACCATCAACAAAATAGATTGTGCATTGCCGAAATTCGGGTTTTTTTTTTTAATTGTTTAACTCGCAATGCAAGGCGGCAAAAAACTTATGTTCACATTTAAAAAGCGTTGTCTATAGTTTCATATTTTTAATAGGAATTTATTTGCTGATAGTTGATATTAGATTTGGTTTGAAGTTGACACTTCACAGACACTCACAAATAATCATAAAGGGCAAAGTCCAGCTCGACAACTATGCAAACAATACCAATACTATCTGATAAGTACGTTGCTGAGTATGCATGCATTTCTCATATCAAGATTTCATTTAGAAAATAGAACTTTTTATGAGTGCCAATTTAATAATGCAAATTGGGTAATGTACAATAAAAAGGAGAGAAAAGGAACCGAACCTTAAAAAAAAAGCTGATAATTTGTGAAATGTCAATTGTAAATTAAAATGAAGTAAAATGAATGTGAGAGGGTTTGTGTGGGTGTGTCAACGTGAAACTAACAAGGCAGTGAAAGGTAGGTAGTGCTGGTAAACTGTCATGACAAGGGGCAGCCTCCTCCTGCTGCACTAATAAAATAATATAAAATGTAAAACCAAAGCGAGTTTTCCCCATAACAAAATGCAATGGCTCCTTTCTTCCACAGAGTTCAAATAAAGAAAATAATAAATTTTATAAATGCATTTAATTAAGACATTTTGAATGGACATATAGTACGTGGTGATGACATATTAAGTTATATTTGATTAATGGAGGGTTGGTCGAGAAAAAGCCAACAATAAAGTGAGTCTGCCATGGTCAGCATCATCTCTACAATAACAATAAATATAGCGGATAGCAGTTACCACCACCGTCACTGCAGTCCGGTTGTGTATGTGTATAATATACATAAATAGAGAGTGACACACACACAAACATACACAGAGGGAGAGAGAGGTAAGTAGGTAGGTAGGTACGTGCGTCCCTACCTACCTACATACATACATACATATATGCACGCAAAAGCGCGCGTGCGCGCACAAACACACACACATGGAACCAAGATTTAGCGCCATTTTCTCCCCCAACACGTATGCAATCGCGATCTAGCCAACTTGTTGGTCAAGATACAACTTTTAGCCAAAATACGAAATCATCAACAGTACCTACCTTTCATGTTACTTGACATCCTTTCACCACAACATTCAGTAAGTCTTCCCAATCACTCAAAACAAACCAAAAACTAGAGCATCCAACAAAGAGATAAAAATAAAACCAGAGCAGGCTGATTTACATGTGTAGGTCACAGACATTACATTAACATAACTTAGCATACATTACCCTTGTTCGACCTCGCCCTATTCAGTGAAATAAACTTTTCTAAAGCAACATTTTTAAGTAAATAAATTTGCGTAAATTTACTATTAAGGTTCAAACAGAGAGATCTGATATATTCATAGACAATTTGGGCGATTTTAACAAATTTATACCATCGTTTCAAAAGTGACCTATATTGTAGACCGAACCAGCGATGGCGTATGGATATGCACTTCTTTGAAATGTCCTCCTCCCTCTACTCCTACTGCCACTTAGACTTTGAGTTTTACTCCCACAACACCTACGATTGCTACCTCCACTATAACGTCCATTTCTTTTACTCCCACCACAATCTTTGGCTTTCCTCCTACTCCAAGTTTTCCATTTCTCAACAGGATGGGGAGAAGAATGAGCAGCAGCTGGTGCTGCTACTGCTGTTCTAACCACAACCAACATTACAACTGCTGCTAGGCTCAAGTTCTGCCATACTTAGGTAACCAAGGGAGGCAAAGTAGTAAGGAATAACAAATAATAATAATGTCATTACATACAGTAATAAAAGTAATCGTCGAGATGGTAGTACAATCGCTGTCCATTGTAGAATTTGGGAGGTGGTTTAGATAGTAAGTATCAGATGTATTATTGGTTTCGCAATTCACTATCGGTTTCAAATTCAATTTTTTACATCATTCCTTTCTTCCTAGAAACTGGCTAATAGCCAACTAAAAAACAAAAACCTCACGTTAAAATGCTGCAATAAAATGGGAGCACAGTTTTTTTATTGCAATTTTAAATTTGTTTTTCACTGTTCAAAATGTGTAGCGAAGAATAAATAGTCCGATAATTTTTACAAATAAAGTTAGGATCTTAAAAATATTCTTAAAAAAAAAACATTCAAGAGCTGAATGTCGAATGATTATTTTCCCTAGAAATGATAAAAAAAATAAAAACAATTAAATCGCAGAAACAATAACTTCTCTTCTCTGAAAGCCAACCAGAGAGATGGTACATTGATAACTAAGAATAGACTTGGTTGCATGTGTGTAAAGAATAGTTGATGTAATGTTAGTAGAGTACTTGTTCTACAACTATCGAGTACTGATTCAGTCAGTAAGTATAAAGCTCAATCGTTCTACCTTGGTGTGGTGCTTGGCTCGATCGTAAAACTAAAGTGGTGGTGGTTATTTCACTACTGAATGTGATTTTAAATATATTTTTACAACTAGCCTGAACTTTATTTTACTTGATGCAAAAATGCGGCTAACTGCACAGCGTTTGCGATAATACCAAAACTAGTTTTTATTTAAACAGAAAGAGATAAAAGAAAAAGAAAGATAAAATAAAAATTTAAAAAAAACATATGTTCTACGCAGGTTCAATTCTTTCCCGCTCCTAATTGATTGCAATGAGTTTATTAAAAAAAAAAAATGAAAATGTATGCGATTGGTTGGTTTGCGGTTTACTAATAATCACAAATTAACTTTAATAAAAAAAATGCAGTAAACACGAAAAATAATATTATTCAATCAATTTCATTTCAATTTCATCATAGAGATTGTAAAAATTAGCCACCTAAGTTACCTACCAGTAGTAAAATATGCGTAATAATACTCAATATAGTTTGATTTAAAATTTATGTTTACCGTTTTTGTTTTTTCAATTCTAACTTTAAACTTAACTGAACTGTTCTTTGTTAATATAGTTTTTTGGGAATTTTTAAATTATTTCAAGTTAAAACTGTAGCAAAAAGTTGGATTTGAACATGTATTGTAATAATTGTACTAATAAAATAATAAAAGAAAATTTGTAATGTGCAAAATTTTAATAAGGAAATTTTTATGAGAGTTGAAATTAAAAATAAAAATAAAAGATGTATGAGCAAAAAAGACTTTAAAAATGAAAAATGTTAAAACCAACCAAACATTTTCTCAATGAAATAACTAGGGAATTTTTTTATTATTAGAAAATAGATTTAAAGTCTTTGTTAAAAAAAAATTTAAAAGTATTTATTTTTTTAAGTAATTTGATTGAAATTATTAATTATTCTTTATATTATTATTACAATAAACAAAGTTACTAATATTTTGAAAGTGGTATGCAAATTAATTTCTACTGTTTGGTTGGTATTTTCTGTATTATGAATTGTTAATCAAGTCTTTTAAATCATTCTCAAATTAAAAACAAACAAGTGCGGGTAGCAAAAGACATACAGCTTGCCACAACAAAAACTAACTCAATGATGGTTGGACTGGTAGTAAGTAGTGGCTTATTTACTTTCTCCAATCGTTTTGTTTTCGATGAATGAAAATTTGCGGACAACAAACTAGTCACGGCGTCAGTTAAGAATCAAAAACAGACACATGTATTTACCCCCACCCCAAATGAAAAGAGATTCAAGGTCACAACATTCCAGAAATGCTTTTAGTTTTTTAAAGTTATAAACTTAAATTTAAAGTTTAAACAATAACAACTTAAAAAAATGTAAATAAAAAATCGTGTTTTAGTTTATTCTTTTTATGTTGACAATAAATGTGTTTCCGTTCATTTTTTCATAGCGAACTTTAAATGTCGATACTACTTTTTTGTTTTCTTTTGTAATGAGTCATAATTTGAAAATTATTAACAAAGACGTTAGAACAGCGGAATGAACTTCCAAGTTGTACACCACTTGAAATAAACAAAAAAAGTAAAAATGTTTTTATTTTAGAAAATTGATGAAAAAGTGTACGGATTTTTTTTTTAATTAAATCATTTAAGAAAAAGTATTGTACTTAAAATTAAGAATAACTTCATTTGTGTACAACAAATCAATTGTTTCCTGTACTGTACATTTTGATTTGCCCGCAACATTCGAATCTATAGACAACGACGTTTTGCAGGTTTTCCCTTAATTAGCAATAACATTAAGAATGACAGAAAAAAATCTTAAAAGTCTATATTCAAATTTCACAACTTCATGAATTTGTTAATTTTTTTTTCAAAGAAAGTACAGTTGAATTCATAAACTGTTAAGTGTTCAAGTTTTATTTCATCATTAATATATATATATATATATATATATATATATATATACTTACATTTTTCAATTTAACATCGTGACAATAAGTTGTATGAAGTAAACAGTACACCAACCAACAAATGCTGACAAGTTAAAGAATTTACTTTTATAACATTAATTAAGCAAAAATAAAATGAAATTTAAAAAAAAACTCTTTTCGTACAAAATTGAAAAGTTGAGAGTCTGAGTAGTACAAGAAGTAAAATGGTTAAGTTTTAAATTTACTCGGAGAACCCAATGAGGATCGAACTCATTTTATTGGTCAACAACTAGCTAGCTAATCATTTTTTTACCCCATGCCAAGGTTTTCATTGAAAGTAGTTATCTTGGTAACGAGATAACAGCTTTCAGTGAGGTTGTGGAAGAAAAGGCAATAAGAGCTAATATGAAATTTAACAAAATACCGGAAACTTTGTTTATCAGCAAAAGAAAAAAAAATTACTTTTTCTAGAGAGAATCTTCACCTCGAAAATGTTGGAATGTTGATTTTCATACACACATTATAAAAGAACTGAAGAAAGATATAGTATTCTGATAACTTTCTTGCTTTTCCAACAATGGAAAAAACTAACAAAAAACTATGAAGGAAAACAATAAACAAATCTTCAAATTTTCCATAGATTTTTCTTTAAATTTGTCGAGCAGGTACACTGCTCAGTGCTAATATTGTCAGTCAAGTACCATCCGTGGTACACGCTTGGGCGATCATGTCTCGAACGAGACATGACAGACTGGGCAGAAGATTATCCCACATTAGGTTGTCATTGCTTTCTGTGGTAGACTGGTTGCCAGCCAAGGCTATAAGAACCCAATCTGTCCTGTTATTTAACCCATAACTGGAGGGAAGAGATGGATTAAAATACCTTTCCCAAGGGTATTTGTGCGTAAGTGAATGCAAGGAATTCAACTGGAATTCGAACTCGGCTCCGATCTGATATCCACTACTACACCAACAAAGGTTCGTTATATTTTTGCTAGTGGTTCCTACTACTGTGGCGCTGTGCCAGACTAACCTGTGACCGGTGTGACGTTTTGAAAAAAAGTGTTCATAGATTCCTCACATTTAAGCTAAGCACAATAAGTTAGCTGTTTGTTAACAAAGTTAAATCTATTCTTTCTATATTTTACAATTTGCACTGAGCTGTAATTCTGAAAAAAACTAATCTATTTATTTACTACTGACGAGGCATTTAACAACAGCGTAGTCAGTGAATGTTAGTAAAAAAAAAACTAAGCTGTACAATTCCTTCTACTCAGTTCGGATACTTTTTAAAGAATTGTCACTGACATAATTATTAATATTGTTCATAAAATATCATTTGATGATCCTTTTGTTTTGCATGTGTTTCCACTACTGGACCATTTAACTGTCCACTAGATAATGACATAATTCAGTGATAACGTCAAAAGTTCAAGTATACAGTCTCGTATAAGTCGACTTGATCGCGACCCCTGAATTTTTTTTTTTTTAGCGTGAATTAACCCTTGCAGAAAAAATTACCTTTGTATGTGTATATACATACAGTGCAACCGATCAGTGATTGAAAATGCATTATTTTTTAACCTCTTCAAAAAATTATTTGTGTAAGTGCGACCCTTTATTTTTGCGTAAAAAAAAAAAAAAAAACTCGCACTTTGAGTGAGCAAGGTAGTCGGGTAATAAATGGTAATTAAAATTTTATTGGAGAGCAAACTACTGAAAACTCTCGAATCTGAGAATAAAAACAAACAAACAAACCGGATAAATATCGTGATGATATTTATCCGGTTAAATCTAATTTTAAAAACATCAAGTAATGAAGTGAAGTGGTAGTGAGTCTGAGCCTCACCGGGGGCCACAAAAAGGTAGCTCATTCATATTGAGTTTTTTTAAATTATTATAGATTCTTTTATTAATTAAAAATGTTAATCAACTCTGATGTTTGCACAACTCACTAAGACATAAAAATGAACAAGTACTGTATGTCAATTAGTATGAAATTAATGTCAGCAAATAATATTATTGACAAGTTTTTTGTTTTTTTTTTCAAACCAGCATTCCCCACCTCTCTCTCACACACAAAACATACAAATATTATTTTTTTGCTGTTTCCGTTTTATTTTAAAAGCACCTTATTTCAATAATCTTGCATAGAATGAAAAAATCTGATATAATCAAAACTAAGTTAGTTTCAAAACTTGTCATTTCCATCTAATTTACCTTTCTTTCAATAATGGGAAAATTAGATTTGATGACTGCTTTTTTTTTTTTTTGTATAAAAACTGGACTTTTCTATTAATACTCAGATTTTCAAATTCTTCTATTTGTAAAAAAAATTGTATGTACAGAGCTATACTTTTGTTTCTAGTTTCAAAATGATGTTTCCATAAAATTCTAATAAACTGACAGATATCATAAGAAAAATAAAATAATTTCTTGATTTATGAAGTTTTTAGTTAAAAACAAGTCAAGATTTTATTGTGTTTTGCCGAGCAAATCAAATACTAAATGACTTTCTTTAACTGACAAACTATTGATTTCCATTATCAGAAAAATTATATTAAACAATAAATAATGAGACATGATGATCACATAACATCCAAATGTTCAGATCTGTGGAAAAAAACTGAGAATGAAAGGAAAGAAATAAAAATAAAATTAAAAGTATACTTGAAGTAATATTAGATGGAAGTAGGTTTGATAATGTCAAAAAATATATCTGATAGATAAGAAAGATATAAAAAGACTGAACTGGAGACATACCATCTATATTGGACAAATAGGCAGAAGCAAACAGATTTTATAAACAACCCAGAGATAAGTAAGTATGGAGTAGCACTCCCCTACCATGTATATCATCTATCAAAAAAGATTTTAATTCAGGTAATTATGATAAGAGTAACGTTTTAAGGAGTGCTGAAAGTTCTCAGCCTAAGTAACCCTTAAAAAGATAAAAAAAAAAAGACACCAAAATTATAAAAACTGATTAAATATTCTTTGCATAGCTATATACATATAAAATAACTGTTAGCAGGCATAGAGCAAATTCTTAAAATATATATTTAATAAATAATTTTTTTGAAAACTTCTAATGTTTGCATACCAGTCATTGATCAGTCAGTTAAGTGCCATACGTGAAACACGCTTGGGCGATCATGTCTCGAAAGAGACATGACTGACTGGGCAGAAGATTATCCCGCAGTAGGTTGCCATTGCTTTCTGTGGTAGAATGGTTGCCAGCCAAGGCTATAGAACCCAATCTGTCCTGTTATTTAACTCATAACTGGAAGGAAGAGATGGATTAATACCTTTCCCAAGGGTATTTGCACGTAAGTGAATGCAATGAATTAAGCTGGAATTCGAACTCGGCTCTCCGATTTCTTGTTCCAAGCCGATATCCACTGGACCACCACGCACATCCCCAGTCATTGACAACATGAATTAATGGTTGATTTGGTATGCCCAATTCTTAATGATATTTTTAGGTTAAACATGAAAAAACAGAAAAAATACTGCTTTCAATTTGAAGGATTAATTGACATCACAAAAGATATTAAATAATTTTTAAAAAATGATAATATTTCTACTATGAAAAGAATTTGTGAGTTAAAAACATTCATTTTCTGCATGCCTAGTTATGATTATAGCTTCAGTTACATTGGCCATTAATGATTTGATTGCCAGCTAAGTTCTACTGCAGAGCTTTGGAAAATAGTTTCTGAAAAGATAAGGATGTCATAAAGCTTAAAAAAAAAATTTATGAATTTTACATTAAATGTTTCTGTATGTACCATTTATCAAAACTAACAAAAATGCACAACAGAAATCAATATTCGATCATCTATACAAACACTAATTTAGAAAAGTACACACTTGTTGCAAAAAAGAAAGAAATATGAAAACAAACTGAAATATAGCTCTATTAACAGAACTTGATCCTACAACCAGATTTTTCTATTGTAATTTATAATAGTATACAGTTATTTTATCTAGACTGATTTGCAGAGTAGTAAAGCTTTCATTATATATGAAATAAACTGGATCTAAATTCTTTTTGTATAATATACTAGCACAGTATTCATAAAAATTATGAAATTTATATGTGAACCAGCATTTCTGCTTCAAATCAGAGTGTACAAGTTTGGTTGAAAACTGAGGAAAGTTCTTTGTGTAATATTTAAAAGAAAACACTCATTGGTTTTCAAAAACTTCTTTCAAATATTAAACCAAAAATCTTCATTGTACTTCAACCACACATTTATATATGTTAAATAAATTGCAAACATTGTGTCTGCTTATTTTTAATACATTAACTAAATATCTTACATTACATTTGCCTGACCATTCCTCCATTTCTTGACATTCTAGAACAACATTCCTGTCTACATTCACAATATAAAAAAAATAATCGATAACACAACTATCCTACACCAAGAAAACTAAAAACAAGCAAACTACAGATTCTCAAAGCAATATTCATTAAAACACTTACTCTATCAATTAATAGAATCAGCTATGAATACTGTAGTAATGTTCTAAAATGTTCATAAAAAGAACAGTTTTTTCATGCTTTAGCACATACATGACCATGACATTACAACACATTATAAAAAATTCCATTTTGGATAATTTTCATGTTCTAATGGATGCTAGCAATTTGTCAACCATTATATGTGAAGCAGAAAAAAAATTTATAGTAATTTTTAGCAACACAGTTTTGCAGTTATTTTTTGTTACCATAACTCACAACCCTGAAAATGACCTCAGAAAGAGATTGAAAGTATTTGGGTACATTGAGAAATTAATGATAATAACATCTGTCAATGTTACAGCTCATTTCTGATATCTTTCAATAATAATACGTGGAAGATTAACTGTGAGTATGAACAGATTTTATTAAAAATAAGCAGACACAATGTTTGCAGTTTATTTAATCTGACATGTCTAAAAGAAAATTTGCTGCCTAAATACACAAATTAATTATATTTATAAATCTGTTTTTTTTTTTCCTATCACGATTTTAGTATCCTATTTCATTTTTAGGCTTCACTATTGACCTAACTTAATTATACATTTGATAAAAATATTTGTACATCCAATTTAATACCCATGATGAACTTTAAGAAAGAAATGGGAATAAATAATTCAAATCAAGAAAGGCCCAGTCTGATATGCACTTGATGATCAATAAAATGCTTAACATGTAGGATTTTATATATATATATATATATATATATATATATATATATATATATGAACGAGATTCATCTGTCTCATTTAAAAAACAAACAATAGTCATTTTAAAAGTGAATTCATTATGAAAATAAAAATTATTAATTTTTTTTTAAATGTATAAATCTGAAACAAAAGGTATCTATTCAAACATTTGATGAAAAAAAAAGTTGGAAAGCAAACTGTTTCAATTTTAAAGTGATTCTTAACTGCTATTTTACTTGCTCTTAAAACACAAGGTGAATTACTAATGTAAAACTTCATGAAGTAACTAAATTTATAATATTGATTCTCACTGATGCAATATTACCAAAGTTTAGATAGGTATTGGAAACATTGTACGGAAAAATTTATATCCATCTTATTTACTGAAAGCATAATTTATCAGTTCTTTAATGGCCAATTTTATTTTTGGAATCACAAAAGGAATTTAGGTATTTTAAAAATCCTTTTTAAAAGGACTTATTCAATTTTATTTGATCAGCTAAAATGTCAAGAAAAATGTGAATATACTAGGTTAGCAGCTTTAATATTTATGATAAAATAACTCTAAGTGAACCTTTATAAAATTTTGTTGCTAGAGGCCAAATAGTTTAATAGTTGTAAACAGGAAAAGTTGTGAGAGACAGTAAGTTACAAAAACTAGTATGACTAACTGAAACCTTACAAAGCCTAATAGATAAATAATGGAATTACTCATATTAAAAAAGAGCTGAGAATATGAAGCTATTTTAACAAGATTCAGAAAGTTGTATTAGACTAATACAACTTCTTGATGGGAGTAACATGTCATTGAATTTTTTTTTTTTTTTTTATATAATCATCTCACCCCAAGCAAGGCATTCTACTGCCACTATTGCGCATGGGGCTACATAGGGGAAGGTAAAGAGAAGGAGTGGTTAGACATAGGGAATGTCAGGAGGAAGGTGACAGATGAGTAAGGATAGCGAGGATGAGGGTTGGGCAGATGGGAAGAGTGTTTGATAGAATGGGAGCAGGTTAGTGTGTTAGGAAATGTCTATTGACCTTACATTTAAACTCCTGGAGATTGTAGCCGTTGGGGAAGCAATCGTTTGGAAGAGAATTCCACAGTCGTGAAGTGCGAGGAAAGAAACTGTTGGAGTAGAAGTTACGGCTGCATTCTATCGGTTTCACTGTAAAAGGGTGGGATCTAGTTGCTAATCTAGTATCTCGTGCAAATTCATATTTAGGGGGCACAAGTGATCTAAGTTCATCGGAGCAGAAGCCGTGAAAGTATTTATAGAAGAGACACAGGGAAGCCACGTCGCGCCGGTGGGAGAGAGACTGCAGGCGGTCTGCCAAGTCGGTATCTATCACATTACAGACCCTCCTCTGAACCTTATCGAGAAGCCCGAGGAGAACAGCAGGGGCACCCGACCAGATATGGCAGCAGTATTCAATGCACGGGTGGATGGTAGATTTGTAAATGTGCAGGATAGATTTAGACGGAAAAAACTTCCGGGCCCTACACAGAGAACCGACTTTCATAGCAGCGGATTTAGCAATGGATTCGATATAGTCATTCCATTTGAGGTCCGCTGAAAGTGTGAGACCAAGGAGGCGTAGTGTTTTACTCTCTGGGAGGTAAGCCTGGTCCATGCTAATAGGAGGTAGGTGAGATTGTCGATGATGGTTAATTTAGAGTAGCTTCGTTTTAGAAGCATTAAAATTTACTAGCCATTTCTTACCCCAGTCCAATATGGATTGGAGGTCTTTTTCAATCTCGGCTGCAAGGTTAGCTTTGACGCCTACACCAGATTTTTGTAGGAGGCGAGAGTAAACTGTGGTGTCATCAGCGTACAAACCTATTTGGGCTCTTATGGAGTCAGGGAGATCATTAATATATATCAGGAAGAGTGTAAGACCTAAGATGGAGCCTTGGGGGACACCTGCGTTTGTATGGTAGTTCTGAGAGGCATGTCCGTTTAATACCACCTTCATTGTGCGGTTAGAGAGGAATGACTGGATTAGTTGAAACAAATGTCCAGTTATACCATAGCTCCGCAGTTTACATAGAAGGCCAGCATGCCAAACTCTGTCGAACGCCTTAGATATATCCAATGCAACGGTTCAGGCTTCGCCATTCCTGTCGAGTGCCTGGTATATGTACTCGATGATGGTCATTAGCACATCAGCAGTAGACCTGGTGAAGCGGAAACCATATTGCTTGTCCGAGAGGAGCCTGTGTACTGTGAGATGCTGAACCACCTCGGCGTTGATAATGGCTTCGAACACTTTGCCAAAGATCGGAAGAAGGCTGATAGGGCGGTAATTTGCAGGGTCAGAGGGTTCTTCAGTGTTTTTAAATATAGGAACTACAGAGGAAGATTTCCAACAGGCAGGAAGCAGATAGGCAGAGGTTGTAGAGCTTAGAAAGGACAGAGGAGAGTTCAGGGGCACATTTCTTTAAGACTATGGTTGGGATTCCATCACCACCGCTCGCTTTGTGAGGGTCAAGTTTTAAGATTATCTTAGAGACAAGCGAAGGTGTAATGTGGACATCATTCAGTTGTGCCTCGGTTCTAGGTGAGAAGTCGGGTGTAAAAACTCCAGATGAGTCCAGACTCGAATTGTTCGAGAATCTGCGGGCAAAACATTCAGCCTTATCTGCTGGGGAGGTGAGGACCTCAAATTTATTGATTAGCGGGGGTATTGTGGACTTGCTCTTGTTAAGAACTCTTTTACAGAGTCGCCAGTAGTCTTTAGAGCCGAATTTAGAGCATGCTATGCGTTGCTTCATTCTGGCAGCAAACAACATCTTAGCTTCGTTAAGTATCCTTTTACACTTATTACGGGCTGAAGTGAAAAGGCACCTGTTTTGGTCCGACGCGTAGTTACGATAGAGTCGGAAGAAATGATTCTGGTAGGCAATGGCAGCCGAGCAAGCGGGTGAGAACCATGGAGACGAATGAGATTTAAGCTGGAATTTCCTAGCAGGGATGAAGGCATCGATGCCAGCTTTAACCCAGGAGGAGACCTCGGATGCACATTCTTCGATGGGAAGACTAAAGACGTTGTTCCAAGGGATGTCACAGAGGAAGTCTCGGAACGAATCCCAGTCTGCTCTTTAATAGCAGTAGGATATTCTACTTGTCTGGGTTTCATGGATCGGGCGGGAGTGGAGTGAAATATTGACGGACACTACAGTGTGGTCAGAGTTTCCAAGTGGGCAGAGTTGTCTGGTAGTGCAAGAGTCTGGGATAGAAGTGAAGCAGAATTGATTAAGAAAACCTATAATTAGAGAATAACAAAGGATTAGTTGTTACTATTTAATTTTTTGTACTTAATAACATTCAATATTATATAAAAACATGAGCTCAATACTTTATATTTTCATTCAATTATATTTAAGAATCCAAAATATGAGACATCTTTAAACAATTCAATCATAACAGATATATCAAAACTAATGAATTTTTCTACTTAGTAATTTTCATTTTAAAGCACTTCTAACATAGGATGAGTAATATCAAAGCATTGAGTGCTCTGACTGCTTGTTAAAAGAAGGTATTCTGCTCATGATTTTGATAATGATAGCATTATCAAATTTAATTCTTTTGTACAAAAGAATGATCTGAAAAAAGTGAGGTAACAGTTCTATAAATTTATATTTTATCAATTCTATACCATAAAAGTTTGGAAAGTATGAAAAATATATAAAAACATGTTTACGAAAACAAGTACAGGTGTGAAATATTTAAACGTAAACTGGTTTGTACACAATGGTTGATGAAAAGTTCTGTTCTCAAATAACTCAGATATTTTGGGGTGAAGGGTTTTCTTAGGGTAGGAACATTTTAATTCTTAAATGACTAACTGTTGAGAAATTGAATAGCTATAAAATAAATCTTGTCAGTATTTAGCAAACAGAATTGGTAAATAAGTTTCAGTCAAAATGATTTGGAAAGCTATGTTTTTGGCAGTTTCATCCTTATACTGAACTTGGAGTAACAAAAAGAAGACATTTCTCAGTCTATTCCTACCAAAATTTCTATATAAGAGCCTCAAAGCTATTTTGAAAAATCTGGAATTTCTAAGAATTACAATTTATCCCTCCTGATTTTCAATGCTGATTTTGTCAGTATTCATTCATTAAAATAATATAAAATGAACTCAAACAATAGATGAAATATATTTAGATTTTAACATTAAGATTGAGTGTAGTAAAAATACAACCTACTGAAACAGTCAACTATACTTTTTTATGAAATTTCACAAATAAACGGCTTAAATGAAAACAAAAGACTGAAATCCTTAATCAAAAGAATCAGATTATTATGGTCCATTGAAATACAAAAAGGTATCTAAAGTTCAAATATATACACTTCTGGAAAAAAAATTTGACCTACCCTGTATTCTTTAAGACACCTTAAAATGAGATATTTTTGTATTTTTTTTTTTCAAGTAAATGATAAAATTTCAGTAACTACAGTGTATTTACCTTTATTTTGACAGAAAATAAGCACTTAACTATAAAACACTACCATACAACAGCATAATATTTTGTTTTTACCAGTAAAACCACCACTAATTCAATTACTGCTTTACAAATTCTTGGTATTCTTTCCAAAGTATTCTTCAAGCATTGCAAAAGCTCATTCTCCCTCTTTGCGTATTCTCTTCAAACTTTCCTATCTAATTCATTTCGTACTCATTTAATGGGAAAGAAGTCAGGAGATTAAGGTGGCCAAGTCATAATTTCCAAAACTTTGTTCCATTTATTTTTTGACTTAAGGTAATTTTAACATAATTTAGGAAACTGTTTTCAATCATTGTCTTGTTGAAAGGTGATTTTTTCTGCTTATGCATAAACCAAATTGCATAGCATGTCTTTGCAAAATCAAATGATAATGTTTTTTTGTCATGATTCCTTTGAATCAAATCTCCAGCCCTCTCTTTCCCATGCCATAACAGATTCACCACCATACTTAACTATGGGAACCACACATCCATCATTCAGCTTTTCTCCTGGTTTTTGACTCACATACACTCTCCTCTTACTACCAAAAAGTTCAAATTTGAATTTGTCTGTTCACAATACATTTTTACACACTTTCAATGTCCAATTCTTATCCATTTTTGCCCATAAGTTTTTTTCTGCTTACTCACCTTCAGTAACAGGGCTTTCTTAATAGCTATGCACCCTTTGAGACCATGCTGATCTAAGTGAATTTTTCAAATAGAGAGGAATCAAGTTCAGCTGCCAACTCTGGAGCAGTTGTCCTGTTTCTTTTGCAATCAAGTCTTTATTTTCAACAGCAGTTGTCACTTTTGTTGCTACAGCTCTTTTTCTGTCAACATTTTTGCTAGTTTCTGCCTTTGTAACAAATATTGCACCCCATATTTAGAAATCTTCAACTTCTTGGCTTTTTGTTTTTGAGAGAAGCCTTTTTTGAATAAAATTTCAATGCTTTGATTTTGCCATTTTGTACAAATTGCTTCAAAATTAAAAAATAAATAAGAACAACTATGAAGTAAATCTCATAATGGCACAATCTTATTTCTTTGTTTTTGTTTTTAAACAGAGACATCTACATGTTTTGTTTGCAACATTAGTCAGTGCTGAGTTTATATTTAGAACCTGTAATAGTTGAAAATTTTGATAATCTCAAAATATCTTCTGAGGGAAAGCAAAACATGTTTCTCATACAAAATATTCATAATTAAGCAAAATGTATTGTAAACAGATAAATCCAAATTTTAACTTTTTGATAGTAAAAAGATCTTGGAGAAAGACTGAAAGCAAATACACTGCAGTTACTGAAATTTTATGCTTTACTTAAAAAATACAAAAATATCTCGTTTTAATTTTTTGAAAGAAATGCAGGGTACCTCAAAATTTTTGCCCGTAGTCTAGTATAAACCTTTTATTAAGATATAAAAATTATCACTCAAGAAAACTTTGATTTACTAATATGTATTAATGTTTTAATTTTTGATATTGTCAAAAGTTTATACATACAAATAGCAAGTTCTCCTAGTTCATACTCTTCTCATACCTAACAATGACTGAAATATCTATCTTGAGCTAAAATTATACAATTCCATTTCCAGCTTTCATTATAATTGGCAAACTAAGAGCATAAATAAAATACAAAATCATTTTAGTATTTACAAGCTAGATTTTATGTAGAAGTTGAATATTTTCTTATTAACAGTTCTTCATGAAACTTAGTAGAAAAGCCCCTATTCTATGTCAATAAATACTTTGTACTGTAACAAATGTTTATGTGTTCTCTATAAAAAAAAAAAATTAAGTGTAAACAATGCATTACTACAAAATTGTTGCATATTTTGGGCCTGGAATAATATATCCAAACTTTTATTCTTAGGAGAAAAGTAAATCTTTGCAATGCTACCATAGATCAATATATAAGTTTTGTCATAACTTTAAGGAACATATATGAAGGAATTATTTCCCCATTTCTTTTATTATTGTATTCTCAGGTGATAAAATTAATTTGTTCTAATTAAAATTTTAATTTGTTTTATTAAAATTAGGTTTATCACTTTTCAATCTTTTGATCAAATGATCAATTACAATGATCTAACAATCTGAAAATAGAAAGATTCCTTTTTCAAAGTGCTTTTAGGACAGAGAAAGCCAGAACTTTCTAGAAAATGACAAAAAATAAACCTGACAATTTTTTTAAACTATCAACAATACGTTTTTTTTTAAAATGGGATGAACAAACAAGAAAGCATTAGGTTAGCCACAAAGTTTGCTCTGCATTTGTTATCAGATGGTATTAAGAGCATTTATTTTCATTTATTTTATTAAAAAAGATTTGTCTACTGTATCATGACAACTATCATATTAATGTGCATTTTTTAAATACTTTGTCAAAACTGGTATATTTTATCTATTGAACCTAACACTGACAACAAGAAAAATAAACAAAATTTTCAGCATATATTATGGTTTTATTTTAAGAAAAGGAAAAGTGCAACACAATTTTTTTTAAATTTGCATTTTATAAAAAAGATATTGTAAATGATTGAATATATAAAAAATGTGACCACACAAACAGACTAGTGGCAGTTGATAACGATCAAATTTTTACTCAAGAATAATCTGTATTATGCAAGATGGAAGATAGCTAGGAAAATCATTTATACCAGGTTATTTTAGTGGTTTTGATGTATGATTTCCACATCAGTTTAAAAAGAAAACTATTGAACTATATTTAAAAGTTTTGTTTTCAAAACAAATTTTGAAAAGTGGATATGCTACAACATAGAATGGGAAAGTGAAATAAATCACCACTAATTATATGAAAGAGTAGTTTGAATCTGAAGAAGGTAATACTGTCTATATACTAGTATTGGAAGTGATTCTTTTATTATGAACTCCTTCTAAACAAGAACAAGTACTTCTCTCAAACTAACTAAAGGTAGCAATCAACACAAAGCATTAATTCAACAACATTTGAATAAAAATGGCATAATATTTCATCAGGATAATGCTAAGCTGAATATTTCTTTGGTGATCAGGCAAAAATTGTTACAGCTTAGTTGGAAAGTTTTCTCTGTAAATACAACTTTCAATTAACATTTACTTTGGTTTTTATAGATTTTCTTAATGAAAAAATTCAGATTCCTATAAAATTACAAAACAACAGTTCTTTATAGAAAAAGACAAAACATTTCTGGGAGGATGGTATTATAAAGTTACATAGAAAATGGCATAAGATAATGAAATGTAATGGTAAATGTGCTGTTTAATAAAGTTTATTTTGAAAACTAAAAATGTCTGATTTTTACTTAATAAAACAAATTTTTGACCATCCATTATTTTGCTAAATACTTTTTATTGAAGAGAGTAGATGGATTACCAATCTCATAGAAACCATTATTTGTTTGTTTTTTTTACTGTATATTATCAAGACCAAATTATAACACCTGGAATACAATCTCCAACACTTTGTCGTTAGTCACATGCATCTTTCTGTAAAACCTCATTTCTGCTGCCTCAAGCCACTCCTTCATCCTTGAGGAGATCGTCCAACATTCACTGTCATACAAAAGAACAGATCAATCACATAGCAATCCAGTACTCTCTTCTTTCTTTCCAATAAGATTTTTCCATCTTTCAGTACTCTGGTTAGCTTTTGAAATGTGTCCTTGGCCATGCCAATATGTCTTTGGATCTCAACATCACACTTTCCATCCTCTGTCAGCATGCTTCCTAGGTATTTAAATTTCGTTACTTGTTTTATTTTAGTTTCTCTGACCTGTAGTTAGCATTTTGGGGTCTTCTTTTTGCTGATGACTATACATTCAGTTTTCTTGAAGTTTATGCTTAGTCCTTTCTTCTCGCTTTCAGTTGCTACTTTCTGTAGGAGGTCCTGCATTCTCTTTTCCGAATTTGCTATCAGCACCATGTTATCTGCGTATCTTACATTGTTGAGATTGTGGCCACTAATGACGAATCCTGGCAAGGGTTTTATTTCTCTCAGAATTGTTTCACTTTATAAGTTGAATAGATCCAGAGAGAAAACACATCCTTGTTTTACATTACTTTCTATTTTTGTATAGTTGCTGAATTCACTTCTTAGCCATACGTAAGTAGTTTGTTGCCAATAGACGTTCTTGATTATCCTCACGTCTTTTCTGAAAAAGTTGAGGTTGTCAAACATCTTTATCAAGTCTTTGTGTCATACTTTCTCAAATGCCTTTGTGTAGTCTATAAAGCACAGATATGGTTCCTTCTGCATTTCTATTGCTCTTTCAGATAGCATTCCGAGCATGAATATTGTATTCCTTGTTTTGGTATCTTTAGCAAAGCCATACTGTTCTTGTCCTATCTCCGAGACAATTCTGCTGCGCGCTCTGTTTATCAGAATCCAGATTAAGAGTTTTGTTATGTGGCTAATTAAGCTGACTGTTCAGTGGAGTTCCCATTCCTTTGCACCTGGCTTCTTAGGTAACGCTATGAAAATTGATCTGCTTAGGTCCTCCACTATATTGCCACCATTGTAGATTTCATTTATTGTTTTTGTGCGTCTGTCTATGCCAAAGTCTTCTAAGGGCGTCAACATCTCTATTACAATCCCCTCTGGTCCTGCTGCTTTATTTCTGTTCACTTTGGTCATTGCTGCTTCCACTTCGATTTTTAATATTTCTGGTCCATCTGTATTTTTGTGTATTGTTCGTTGCTCTCTCTTATGAAAGAGATCAGCAATATATTCATCCCATCTCTGAAGTATTTATTCTTTTTCTAGTATGAGTGTACCATCTTTTGTTTTTATACATCCTGCTGCTGAGCAGGTCTTTTGTCCTGTTAGTTTCTTTATTTTTTTATGCATATCACCATTATTTGTCGTGCTCATTCTCTACTTCAACACATTTGTCGTTGAGCCATCTTTCTTTCGCCTGTCTGCATTTTCTCCTTATTTCTTTGTGTATTTTCTTGCATTGTTTTTTTGTCTTTTGCATCCAGTCAAGAATCTCCTCAGTAATTCACTCATTTTTCTTCTAACATGCTTTTTCCTTTGGGATGATGTCATTTGCCGATGTCACTAGAGCCACTCTTAGTGCATCCCATTTTGAGCTTCCATTTCCAATTTGTCCTCTGTATTTCATTTTTACACTGTCCAAATACATTTCCTGCAGGTTCAGGTCATTCACAAGTCTATTGTACTGCAGTCTTAAGGCTGTGTTAGGTTTCTTTAATCACCTTAGTTTTATCCTTAGTTTGCATAAAACTGGTATATGCCACTTCTGCAGTCAGCACCTGGGTAGGCTTTGCAGTGAAGGACTGCATTTCTGAATCTTGTTAGTAACAAAATCAATTTGATTCTTAATTTCTCCTCCTCATAGTCTTCTTGGGTGCTCTTGGAACAAAGTGTTAGTTATTATCTGGTCATTCACTGTGCACCATTGGACCAATTTCTCACCACGGAGTGTCCTAGTCCGAAATTGCCAACTGTTTCATCCTCTCTCCCCTGGCCAACTTTGGCACTGAGATCTCCCATGATGATTCTGATGTCTTGTGATTTGTATTGTGCCTTGACATAATCAAGCATGCAGTAGATGGACTCGATTTCTTCTTCTGTACTTTGTGTTGTCGGTGCATATACCATTATTACCGATATATTGACAGGCATCCCTTTCAGTTTAACTACTAGAATTCTTTCTGTGCCTAAAATGTTTAAATTTAATCTTGTTTCATGCTTTCCAGCTGTCCACAGTTGTTCATGGTTCTGACATTCCATGTTATTTTTTGTTTGTTGTGAAAATTATTATAATACTAACATGGTTATAGAAAGAAAATTAAAATACTAATATGGTTATAAAAAGAACATATAAACATGGTACAAAACAATATTCAATATGCTTACTGAAAAAAAATGAATTAAATATATCATGAAGACGCACCTGTAATGACTAATATTATATAACTAGAAAGATATTGATTATGTTAACATGTTCTCAGCCAAATGGATTTATTGTACACAGAGATGAACATAATGAAAAATAAATCTAAAGAGTTCAAATTAAAATCTTATCAGTCTCCTTTTGATCTATTTTTTTTTTCCCCATGCAGTTGTCTCCAAATCTTTCATTTTTTGGTTTATTGTCATACCAATGGTATTCTAACAAAAGCTCTATTAGAACTCTCAGAACTCTGGGTATTTATCTAAATCCTCTCCAGAGTGGGAGGATATGATACAAGGTCAGATTTAATGTGGGGTTTCCAAATCTAATTGCATTTTCACATCCACAAATTTTCTTTGGTTTTCTATAATTATTTTTTTCTGTTTCAACACTGTGTACAAACTTTTTTCTGTGACAACTTTTCCTTACTTTAGTTTTACAGTGTAACGTTTTATGTTCTACTTTTCCACACTTGAAGCACTTTAAATTCTTAAAGGGACAGTCATCTCTGAAATGTAACCTTCCACATCTGAAACCTGAATTAATTTTTCTTTTTCCACATTTTACTTTGATTTTCATATATGCACATTCCTTTTTCTTCAATTTCTTCTGTATTGTGTCTCAGATTTAGGATTCTCTGACATTCATCCAATATTTCTTGTAGTGTTAGTTTTTTTATTCTGTTCCAGTTTTGTGAAAATTCTAACAAAAAAATTACACCAAAATGGTTCTAATTTTTCATCTTCACTGTGATGTGTGTCACAGTAGCAAAGGTATTTTTTCTTACTCTGTAGAAGTTTTGATTCCTTATCATCACTGCTATAACTCACTAATAATGGTTATGTTATGTCTTGACTGACTCCAATGAACACTATCAGAACTCTGAGTTTTTTTATTTAAATCATCTTGTCTAGATCATTTGTGTTACTGGCAGTGTCTTATTTACTCTACAGGTATCAAATTTGTGAATCTCAATGTCATAGCAAGGAGAAAAAAAACTTAACTTCAAACTTGTGATATGCAAATTAAAATAGATATAATAAAATCTGAGTATACTTACAAAACAATTCTTTCGATACTGAATAATGTATATATCTATTTTTTTTTTTAGTTTCAACAACACACTTAGCTTAAGCATTTATTGTGTCAGAATAGAATTATTAAAATTAAGAGATGCTGAAATATTTCTTACAGCAAAATGTAATATTTTAAAATGGCAACAACCAGAGATTTTAAAAGTTCAGATTATCTGAGTGGATATACAAATTTAGATAAATATTGCAAACAGTGAAGATATCTGCATTAATGTTTTTATTTCATGCCAAACCAATTAACATGATTGATAAATTGATGTCATAATCACTTCATCCTCAATCAATTTCGACATTGAACCATACATTAGATAAAAATACAGAACAATGTACATTTTAGTATACATTAATCCAAAATTTGTAAAATGAATACCTGATTTTCTCATTTCAATAAAGTTTGTCCACTCTAAACATGTAACAACTGCAGCTTGTATAGTTTTCAGATCGGGTAGAGAATAGTTGAATAGGGAATTATACTGGAAAACATGCAAGGTAAAGAACAAACAATTTTGTCAAAAAATTTATATAGACTGAACATGCAGACTTTTAAGCTAGTTCCTGTGGAGGGTTAATTTGGTCTCTAGGCCAAAACTAAAGAGACCTTTAGTTCAGTTTAGGAAACAGCAATAATAATTTTGAAGAAATAATTTTCTCAATTCACTCCATGGAACTTCAAAACCACTTTAATGCTGATTTGGCTATAAGTCTAATTTACAGAAAAGGACCTATTAGGGTGGAAAATTGATTTCTTCAAATCACAAACTCCGTGGAACATCAATTGAGTTGAGTTTTTCAAATCACAAAATTCAAAACCTCATGTCATGAAAGCTTTCACTTTAACTCTGATTCCTTGGCATTTTGAAGAAATAAAACTGATATTGTCAATTGACAAAATTTGAGATATTTTAAGTTGAATTTAAAACAAAACATTTTAACTTTGTAAAGTTTTTGTTACTTTAAACTCAATAAAAATTAAAACCATTAAAATTTTTTTTTTTTTCAATCATTTTAAAATTTGAATTTTTAATTGTTCCTGCCTCATCCAGACACAAATCCCAACACTAAAAACAAGGACAAAAATCCATATAAATATGTTAGCAAGTTTACTGTAGATGTTGTGTTGAGATGTAGACTAGCTTATATCTGTTATTCATGTAAATTTGTAGCTAGTCTGTCTTCAATGTTTAACATGTGTAGTAGTGACTTAAGCAAGAAGTGTTCGACCTTGTTCATTTATTTCATTATTTTTTTTTTTTTTTTGCTGCCATATTTATTTTTATTTTGACCACAAGTGTGCACTAATGTCCGGACTGGCTCTAAAAGGCGACTATTAAAATTGCACGACGCAACTTCTGGGATCAATTCACAACGTGGAACAGTGGCACGTTGTTGCAAGAGACGTCTTGTAAACCAGCTTTTGTGATGACATCATCAGACGAGATCATCATGACCAGCAACAGTGACTGAATCAACCGGCCAGCTGGATGGCAGTGTCACAACTGGGATCGTCATGACTGTTGACGAGAACGAGCATCATAATTAGACAAGCAGCCCTGGGCATAAGGTGTCACATAGAAAACATACTGATTGAAATAGTGATAAAAACAACAATGAAAAGAACATTAATCTGAATCTTTTCTAGAATATTGTCAAAATACCTCATCAATATCTTTTGTAGAATTTGTATATACATATATAAGTGTGTCCCTCCATTTTTGCTATTATATATATATATATATATATATATAAAACATCAGAATGTACATTTTTTATCAGTGTTATATATTCTTCCAATTTGCAAATTATTTATAGGTTTTTCTAAAAAGGTACATACAAGAATAAACATAAGCAATCAGCATACATCATTTAATACAGTTAAAATGCTCACCATGGTGATATCAAGAGAATGTTATGCTACCTGAATTAAGTAGTGTTGAAAATACTGCAGATTATAATAGCAAGTAACTTTTTGGATCATAATTTTTTAAAGTTTTTCATCATATTCATATGTTAGATGATACAACTAAATGCAAATATCTAGAAATCTAATATCACTGAATGTAACCACAAATTGATATTAATTATGAAGCAATATCTTCAATAAGGCCTCTGGATCATTGTTTTTCTTTATTAACTTTTAACAGAGGCTAAATTTTTATCAAACCAGACAAATACTCACTGCATAACAACATTAAGTGGGTTTCTTTCATAGAGTTTTATCAACCCATTGAATAAATGTCAACTTTCATAGAATACACATTAAATTATAATGAAAATTTTGTTATGGAAAGCATTTAAGCACTGATAAACACTTCAGTGTATGACAATCAATCTCAACACTGACTATAAATAAATGATTACAACAAGCACATGTTTGTATGCTTACACAAAAAGCTATGCTGAAAAAGAAACTCTTTAATAATATACAGTGTCAGATAAAAGTAAGAATGTCAGATATGTACACATGTAAGACAAAATGAATAGATGATTAAAGTGAGATACATAAATATTAATAGAAAACTTGCTTCTTTATTAATATAATTAGGGTAAGTTTTCTCGAGTCATATAAAGGACAAGTTTACAAATGAGTTTGAAGATCAAGATTTGATTATTAAATCTAATTTTTAATCAGTAATGTTTAGAATGAAGGTAGTAGAGGATTACTGGGAAACACAGATGAAAAACATTTCTATAGGCTAAGTATGTTGTTTTTCACAAAGTTAATTAACTTTTAGTTTTTATATGCTATTAAGAGTATTTAATTTTAACCAACTTCATGTAAAAAAAATTACTTTTGATTATACTGTGATAGTTGCCATATCACTGTATATTTCATTTAAAATATTTTCAGAAGATTGTTAGAATATTTTTCTTTTTGAGAATCAATAGAAAAGAAATAAGAAAATAAGCAATGTTTTGGGGGTATGTCTTAAGAAAAATAAATATGTGACACTAATACAAAAAGAGTTCATGTAGGTTACTTTCAATGAGGCAAATGTATGGAACAAGTAAACCAAAAAAGAGGTCATAAAGGAGAAATTAATCATAAGAATAAAAGATAGGAAGATATGGAGAGTCATGATCACTCACCTTCTGAAGGAACACAGCACATAAGAAAGACTGCAAATGATTAAACATGTCAAAAGTTGTTTTCAATATTTTGTGCTGAAAATTACTTGTTGAAGAATGATCCATAGTCAGGTAGAACAGTTAAATTTGATAGCAATTAAGACTTTGGTTGAGAATAATCAATGTTATACAATATAAAAGCTAGCTCAAAATACCCACATCAACCAATGAAGATCACTTACACTAACTCAGTTATGTTAGTTGCTTTGATGCCTGACTAAAATATAAGTTTAAAAAAAAAATTGAACCCTGTCAAGTTTTCAAAAGGAATTCAGATGGACAGTGAAGAGTGGATAAATAACAGCAAGAATACAAGGGATCATGGGAAATAAAAATAAAACATCAATATCTATACCAAAGACAGGTTTCATTCCAATGGTGATACTGTGTATATGCTAGCATTAGAACCAAGCCCATTTGAATAAGTACTACTGCTAATTATACCAAGTGAAAGTAGTGTTGCGGGTGGTATTGGCCTACAAACAGATATTGAATGACAGAAGACAACAACAAACAAAGCGAAGACTTGAGTAAAAATATATTGCCAAAGTTTATTTTTGCAAAAAAATAATACAAACAAAAATAATTGTACAGTGCACTACACAAAACACTGCAAGGTCATGTGAAAGGTGAGAATAGTGCTGTCCTGAGAAGGACCATTTTGATAGACGCTGGAGAGCATTGACCTGAAAAGAACAATTAATTCCATATCATTGCTGGCAAGGATGGCTGGAGAAGGAAGCCTGTTGGAGCTGACTGGAGTGGCATGAGCTGGATGCCAACTGAAGATGGCTGGAGCTGGAGCTGGAGGCCTGACAGATGATAACAAGCTGAAGGTGATGATGACAAGCTAGAGGTGGCGTTAAGTAGCTAGTTAGCTAACTACAGATGGCTGTTGCAACTGATATTACATTCTAATTCTATTCATCTGGGCCACAGAACACTAATATTTATCTATGCCCTCTCACTGAAACTTAGGAGGTCAGGCTTAACATTGGGAACCCGAGTGCATACTCTCAGGCCAGGTACAAAAATTCCTCAAGACACCAAAACCATCGGTTGCACTGGCCTCCATAGCAACTACCAATACTTCTCTCTAGTGCAATAAGAACATGCAGCCTCAGGTAGATGTTCCCAAGAACCTTGCAGTATTTAGTTTCCTCAGTTGTGCCTGTATTTGCAAACAAATTGTCATACTCTGCCTGAAGACAAAGACGCAACTGCAATTATATGCATACAATGGCAGGGCGGCGAAACACTTGTTTTTTGTAGCCATCCTGAAATAGTTCAGAGAACAAACATCATAATGAATCAGGATAACACTCAAGCCAAAATTTCTTTGGTAACCAGATAAAAGTTATTACAGTTTGGTGGGAAGTTTTCCTTCATTCATTATATTTACCATATGTCACCCCTTCATATTATCATTTAATTCAGTCAATACAAAAGAAAAATTCAATTCTATGAAAAAGCCAAAAGCAACTGGTACAGCTCTTTACTAAGATACAAAGTTCTAAGAGGTTGCAATTGTAAAATTGCCTGTTCAATAAAGCTTAGGTTAAAAAGAAAAACAATTTCTATAATGCTTTCAACTATAATCTTACCTCCATTTTTTAAAAATGATATTACAGTATTATTAAAATGACCACTTCATAAAGCATGAAAACTATACTATTTTTATATATGCTACCTGTGATACAAATGTAAAATTTAAATCACTATAGCCTCTGATTTAAGAACAGTAATTTGGAACAAATTATATTGCTGCAAAGAATGTTTTTCTACAAGACCAAATTTATGAATATAGAAATTTATAAAGTTAAAAGAGGGAACTTAGGAATGTATGCCAATAAAATGACCCACTTCAAAAACCTTTTTTAAAAAGCATATCTTTAACAATGCATAAATATCATTAAGAAAGCAGCTTGATATAGGCTCATAAGTAAATAGACTGAACATGTATACAGTAATCATATGCTTTAGTTAAAGCATTCTATAAAAAAGAGAATCAAAATAATTTTCTGTACAAACTGGTCTTTAAAAGCAATCAGCTTTTATTTGTGCAAATTGCCTTTTAAATAGCTCTCACCAGACTGAGATGATGTTATTTTATTTAAATTAAACCCCCAGCAAATGTAGAAGAAAAGATTGTCAAACAGATAGCTGTGTACAGAGATCTATACAGAGATTGGTGTTCAGATCTTGTTTCTGTGAGCCAACAAAAACAAGTAGTAGGGTATTTTATGCATGATCATGCCCCAGCTCTTACTTACATTATATACAAGTTTAGAGCAGATAGAGGTGCTGACACAGAAAAAAAACAACCACCACCACCTTTTTTCCCCTTGTCCCTTCTCAAGCTGGTTCAATTTTACCTGTAAAAAAGCCCAGAAAAAGAAAGAAAAAAAAGTATTCTCTATATCAGGCGTGGCAAGATGAGAATTTCAAAGGAGTGAGTGTATAGTAACAAAATCTTGTAGAGTAGACAGTGAATACATTCTAGTGTACAAAGGACAGTTTGTGTATGTCAGGATGTTATGGTTGGTTCCCTGAATGGAATGAATAGAGTGGAATGCATATAGACTTTGGAATTCCTTCATTTGTTAAAGCTGATAGCAGGTTTAGTCAATACAAGACAGACTACACATCAATTATAATATTAAGTTTTACTCATTTACTTATATATTTAAAAAATAATTGAAGTTATCATTAAAAACTTTAGCAAACTTTGATAAATGTCATCAAAAAAAATTATAAAGAATACTGCTATGATTATTTATTAGACATTTATTTAACAAAAATATTTACAACAGAAATTTTACAAATTCACTTATCTTTTATAGTTAACTTTGGGTAAATGCTTTAAAACAATGATTAACAAGCTTGTCTCATCATATACCACCCTATATTGTGGCCTTGTTTCAGATTAACAGTCAACATAAATTTAATATTAACAGTATAGCCATTTCCATTTGTACAAAAAACACATATATTGCAAAACCAAGTTCAAATTTTGAAAAATATTAGCTGTGAATAAAAGATGTAATGTAAAAAAAAATTTCTAAAATTGCATCAACTATAACTAATCTTTAACAAATCTTAAATATTTGAATATTTTGTTTAGCAAAGTTTCATTTTCACTTGGATGTTTTATACAAGGGTGTTCTGAAAAATCCATAGGCTGACTATGAAGGAGTGATGCTAAAGATGTAAAATCTTATACATATTAATTTCAACTCTTCTTAATAGCTGCATTATTTCCAGGTAACATAATATCTAACTGTTCAAAGAAGATTTCAAAAGTAACTAGTAGCAACTTCTCTTGAAAATTGACAAAATTCAGCATCATGATGTTATCAAGTAGTTGCAAAACAAAGGGTTTAACCCCTAAAGACATTCATGCTGATATAGTCGCTACATTAAGAGACGACACTCCAGTTTTTTCAATACTGCAAAAGTGGGCAGCTGAATTTAAGAGGAGAAAGGAGAGTCTTGAAGATGACCCAAGATTCGGACATCCTGCAATTGCTATCATCAAGGAAAATATCGGTCATGTTCAACACATGGTTATAAATAACAGGCAATATACTATAAATCAAATAGCCAATGCTATTAGCACATCCTGTGAGAAAGTTGAAAATATTCTGTACAATGAACTTGTATAATGAAGGTTTTTGTTTGGCGGTTGTCACATTTTCTGACAGCTGATCAAAAGTACACCAGGCTGATCACATCATGGAAAAAAAAACTGACATTGTTTGAGGCAAATCCAGTTGGTTTCCTTGAATGTTTCCTAACCTAGGATGAGTGTTGAGTTCATCACTGAGTCAAAGAAAGAGACAATCCATGCAGTGAAAACACCCCCACTCATCTGCTCCAAAGAAGGCCAAGGCCATTTCATCTGCAGGGAAGGTGATGGTCTTAGTTTTTGAGATAGATTGTGATTATTGACTTTATCTTCCAAAGTACTATGCCAACTTGCTGAGGCAGTTAGGAAAAGCTATCAAAAACCAAATGTCCATGAAAACTGATGAAAGTGGTCTTGTTTTAACAGGACAATGCCCCAGCACCCAAGCCCTTGGTTTCAATGGTTGTTGTACATGATTGTAGCTTTGAACTGGTTGATCATCCTCCCTATTCGCTTATATTTGGTCCATCTGGCTATCATCTGTTCCCCAACATGAAAAAAATCATTTGGTTGGCAACTAGTATTGCAATGATGTTGACATCATATCTGCTGCTGATTTCTTTTTTGACCAACAGGATGAAAACTTCTTCACCAACAGGATCCAAGCACTGCAACACTGATGGAAGAACAGTGTGGACTGCAAGAGGAACTATGTTGAAAAATAAACCTCATTTGGTTGCATTTCATGAAAGTACCTTGGTTAGCCTATGATCTTTTCAGCCAACCCTTATGTTTCTTTACACTGTAAAACTTTTATCAAAACAGAGAATACCTCTCATTACAAACTGGAAGTTACTTATAATGTCCTTCTCATTGACAAGATAACTAATGCTCAGGTCAATAATTGACTAGATGAGAGTTGATGATAATGCTAAAATCTTTGGGGCTTTGAGCTAGAATACCCAGATTTAAAGCACAAAAAAAAAAAAACAAATCCTCTTGAATAACAGTTGTTGGTACTTTATAACAAGTGCAGAATTCACAAAGAAAACAATGAGTAGACTAGAGGAACAAGATTTTTTTCTTGATTTTGAAATGAAGTTTTATCTTTACGCACATAACAATGTTGAGAAAAGAAAACTCATGTTATAGCCTGTTGTTCTTGTTTTACTAATAGATTATGATAGGTTTAACATGCAAAACTGACCACTCAAAAAAAAATTATTTTTTTAATCCAAATTAGGTTTAAATGTAATAATCTTCACTAACCTAGTAGCAAAAATATAATCTGAAATCACCAGCTCATTCATCCTTTGAAATAAAACATTTTACATACCACATTTTCCTTGAATTTGAGAGTGAGTTTATTAGAAATAGGTATCAGTAATAGAAATAGTATCAAGGGATCAAGGGTGGTATTATTCTCTTTAGGACTCTATAGATAATATATCATTTTAGGTCTGTTGATAACAGTATTTTTACAAATAAGAAATTAAAATGTATACTGTAATTGCCAAAGTGAAATTTTCTTCCCTGAAATGCATTTTGGCTGTTTAAACCTACACTTTCACTTGTTTTTATGGGTAGATGAAAGAGCAAAGATAATCTAAAGCAATTTGTTGCATCCTACATATTAATTATAAAATATGTGCTCATGAAATATTTGATTCAACTTCTGACAATAGCATATTTTAAGAGGGTCTATTTCAATTTTCTTATAGCTTTCTGAGGCTAAATTTACACTACCTACAATTGTTTATTTACATAACATTAAATGAGAGTCCCAACTAGTTAATATAAAAATATTTTGATGTTATTCAATCAAAGGTTCTATTTTGTTATATGAAGATTTCAAGCTTATTTTAAAATAATTTATTTTTCTACTGCTTTATAAACATAATTATACTTTTAAAAAATTCAAGTTAACAGTGAAAATTTAGTTGAAATATTTAGGGTTACTGTATTTATTAAGGATGTGAAGATAGCATAACAGTTATTAGCATGTAAAGTGAACTTGTATAGCTGAAGTCAAATTCTGACCAAGTCTGTTGTGTCTACTTTCACACAAACGATCTTAAGAATAACATTATTTCATCTCTTCTCTCCTCACCACTAGCGATGGGCTAAATAGCAGAATAAACTAGACTTTGTAGCTTTGGTGGCAGTCAATCTAGGAGAAAGACTATTCTGAATTTAAAACTGTAAAGAAGGCAATAGGAAACTATATTCTGTCACAAGAAATCATGGGAAATCACTGATAATATAGAAAAGTAGTGTGTGAAGAGACATTATCCCTGATGTCCTGAAGGGACATAGCATTAAAAAATATTAAAGATTTGATTTTATAACACCCTATAAAAAAAATTTTAAGATTTCTTTTCAAAGGTATCTTATTTTTTGCAATATACAACCTTGAACAATTATTTATCTAATTTCAAATTACAACTCATGGGAGAAAAAAATGCGTGCTTTTTATTTATTTACTAAAGCAAAAAAAACAAAAAAACTTTGTATATATGCTTATACCTTTGCAACTTAAGCACAAGTAAATGTAAGATGAAAATTACTTTGATAAATTCTGTCCCAGAGAAAGTACAATATTCACATTATTTTTTTCTTTTAAATTTTTGTTACGCTGATCTTGCAGCCATGTTTTTTAATCATTTCACCCCAAGCAAGGCAGTACTGCCACTGGTGCACAGGAGGCTGCATAAGAGTGAAGAGTTACATAGGAAGAGAATGAAGACAAAGCGGAACCGAAGAGGAACTGGTTATAGGGGGTGTCAGATAATGGGCAAGAGAAGCAATGGGAATACTGGCGTGAAGAGAGTTGCATAGAGTAGAGTGAAAAAGAGAGAACAAGAAGATTCAGGAGATGTTGGGGAAAGGATAAGAGAAGTATGGGAGTCACAAGGATAAGAGATGGTAAGTGATGTTGCATTTAAACTCTTGGAGATTGTAGCTACCAGCAATTATAGAGAGGGGAGTTCCACAGGCGGGAAGTGTGAGAAAAGAAGCTGATGGACTAGAAGTGATGGCTGCATATGGTTGTTTTAACTGTAAAAAAGTGTAACCTTGTCGCCAGTCTGGTTACTTGAGTAAATTCTTGTAGAGAGGGCACCAGGGAGCTAAGTTCATCAGAGTAGAAGCCATTAAAATATTTGTAGAAAAGACAGAGGGAAGTCACAACCCGTCTGTGAGAAAGCGGCTGAAGTCAAGCTGCTAGGTCAAGATCAATTACATTGCAGCTTTCCTTCTGGTGCCTGTCAAGAATCCCAAGATGAATAGCAGGGGCACCTGACCAGACATAACAGTATTCAAGTAGCTAGATTCATGTTAATGAGGGGCAGGAAAGACCGTCTATGGTAGCTGATGGATAACTGCTTTGTTTTAGAAGCATTAAAGTTTACGAGCCATTTCTTACCCCAGTCTACCACAGATTGAAGTCCTTCTCAAGATCAGCAGTGAGGTTATCTTTGTCCACGCTGGCAAATTTCTGAGGTGGGAGTAAATGGCGATGTCATCAGTGTAAATGCCTACTTGGGATTTGATCACATCAGAAAGATCATTGATGAAGATCAGAAAAAGCATCAGGCCTAGGATGGAGCCCTGGGTGACACGGTGACACTCTGTGTTCGTGTGATAGGATCTGGAGGCGTGCCCATTTAAGATGACCTTCATTATGCTTACCTATTAAATAAATTATTTCAGTTTTTAACTTTCTACATAAACTATACAATAACTAATTATGAAGGCACACAAGTCAATGCAGGTCACAAATAAACTCTTTGTAACTACAACAATTTGTTTAAAGATAAAACCATATATACAATACACATAAGCACAAACTGAAAATAAGCAATTTATGGAATCTTGTGTTTCTTCAAGAGTCAGTTAATAGTTACAAATATATAAAGAAAGATAAAAAATAAACAATATCACTAAAATATATAAAACACTTAACCATGTAAAAATATTCATACCTCTCGGTAAAGATATTTGGATTAATTTTGAACATCTGTAAATGAAAACAAAATCTATATCCAATGTTTCTTTTACATTATTTTTTAAACTTTAATATTTTTTAAAATGGCATTTGTATATGTGCATTTTATACAGATAACATCTGAGTAACATTGAAAAAAAAATCATGACATTGATTTTTAGGTTGAGGAATAATGTAGTAACCAACTAATATCCTTAAAAGTGCATATGTAATTCAATATAATTTATTAAAATTTCAAAGCAGCAATGGAGATAAGTCAAATTTCATGAAGTCTTCTTATTCAATTAATATTCAATAATTATTTTAAGTACGATAAAGATAATTTTAACTGTTATTGTATAATGGGATAAATAATTAAAAATGCTAAAATATTCTGGGTATGTTCATCCTAATACCTAATTTAAATTCATATTTTTCAATCAGCCATCTTTAATCAAAAACAAAAGAATAGAAAATATTCTTCCTGTTATGTTTTGCATATCAATGTGAGTACCAGTAGTCATAGAACAGCTCTGTATGTCCTCTGTGACAACAGGATATTTTCTCTCTTACTTCTCCAAGTACTCTCTCTCTCTCTCTCTCTCTCTCATATATATATATTCATCACTTATTTACATACAATACTACACCTCCCTGAATTGAAGAAGTTGTACACCCTTGTTTTTTCTCTTACTACTCCTAACTATTTTTGTTTCGTATTGTCCTTCCTCTTGTCTCTTGTTTTCTCTTTATCTCGGTCTCTCTTTATTTTCCTCCTCTTCATCCATCTCCACCTTCTCACCTTTTTTCATTTCCTACTCTGTTCCACATTTATAACTTTCTGCCTCTACTTGTTCTTGACCTTCCATTTTCATATCCTCCAGATCACCTCTGCTTCTGAATTGATCTGCATGTGCCATGCCAGTATATGTTGCCCATGTTTCTGATCTTCCATCCCCACAACCTCTAGCTCATTTCTGCAGATGCCAGTATATTTTGTCCCTTCTTTTCCAGTATAGGTCTGTTGTGACCTTTTTGCATCAGGAAATTTGCTTCTTCTGAATTTGTCTCTTTATTCTTTCTATACCACACCTTTTCTCTCATTGCATAGGACAATAGTTATGGGGGCTCTGATTCATCTTTCCATTAATGCCAGCAAGCTCAGTTTCCTTCCCGCATGTGAAATAGATTTGTAACTGAGAAACATTTTTGATAAATATGCTTCTATGTTTTCCATAAGTGGTGAGAATGCTTTTAATCCCATTTTCAGGGTTTATGTCATTCTTTCCGCAACATCATTAGACTGTGGGTGACATGGTGGGATCTTGTATGGTATGCATCCAATTTGTTTTAGCCATGCACATAAATTCTTGTTGTAAAATTTGGGTGCATTGTCAGTGACTAGTGTCTGGGATACACCATTCCTTGAGAATATGGTTCTTAGTATTTGTTTTATTCTGGGGGCTTTTCTGTCTTTTACTCTGACAACTTCTAGCCATCCTGAATATGAGTCCACCAATAATAAGAATATTCCTCTGTGACACTATCTCTCACGGGTATACTTTCTTTTGTTTGGTTTAATACAGCAGAGAGAGAGAAATTAATATTAGTGGTATTATTAGTTGTGCTTTATTGTAAATCGCGATGTGAGCTTATGTAAAAAAACTATTTTAATACTATCATATACTTGTAAAATCCGGGGAATAGAAAAATTAACTATTTTAATTGATGGGAAAGAAAAGTAGAAATATAATTATTCTTCTTTTGTGTTTGAAGCAGATATTTTGGGCAAAGCTAAAATTTTATGAGTAGCCAAAACAAAGTGTCAGGATTTGTTTGATGAGGTCAGGCAGGGTTAAAGTCCCTTAACAGATGTTCCCTGAGAACAGAAATTTGTGGGAATTGGAAAATCTAATCAAAAGGAAGTGAGCTGTAGATATTTTATTCATCGAGCCACTGCCCTCCCGCAAATCGAGTGGGTGGAAAACAATCTCATTGGTTGAAGGCTTCGAGTCGGCTAGATCCCCTGAGAGAATTGGAGAGGGTTATAAAAATAGAGACTCTGCAAGAAAAATCAGTTAAGCCGGGAGCAAGCTTCCTGATGACAAGGAAACCGACTCCCATCGCCACATTGCTGTCATTACCCACTTCTGATTCAGCAAATCCCGTCAAGTTCTGATAAGAACCCGAAAGAACTTTGTTATTTTTTTAACATTACCTAGAAAATGGACAGCTCCAATTTTAGAGAATACGTGAAAAGACCTTAATGAGAATTGAAGAGTTCAGTTACTTAAAAGAAACTTAGAAAAGACATTCTTATTTTGAAGATTGGAAGCTCTGAGATTTTAAAAGCTCTCTCTCTCTCTCTCTCTCTCCATTGTAAACTAGCATTGTAATTCTGACAACTGTATTGTCTGCTCCTGTGACTAAAAAATTGTTTTTTTTTTATATAAAGACATTCTTTGTAGCTTTCCAGGCGTGTTCGACCTTATTCATTTATTTTATTAAATTTTTTTTTTGGTGTCTTGTTTATTTTTAACCACAAGTGTACACCAGTATCTGGACAGGCTCTGATAGAAAGGTGACTACTAAAATTGCACAACACGGCTTTCTGTGATCAATTAACAATGTGGGCAGTGACCCGTTATTGCAATAGAGGTCTTGAAAACCAGCTTTTGTGACAAGGTCATCACAGCCAGTAACAGCGACTGAACCAACCGGCCAGCCGGGTGGCAGTGCCACAACTGGTGCCGTCACGATCATTGACAAGAACAAGCGTCTCAAATAATGAGCCAGCCCCGGGCATGAGGTGACACACCCCTATCCCTGATATGCTCTTGATCCATGTGAACTCTAACCCATGGCTGTGCTTCCTTGGGCAATGAGTGAATTTTTGCTTGCTTGAAATTCTTTATTTCTGCACATTTTGGGCATCTCTTAATATATTCCTCTACATCTTTTTAATATCCTGGCCACCATGCTTGCCACTTTAGTCTTCTTTGCATTGCTGTTATGTACAATGTATATCATCATGTACTCTTTTTGTTATGTCCCTTCTCAGTATTTGTGGAGCTACTATTACACCTCCATTCTATATAATGCCATTTTCTATGGTTATTTATTTCCTTAAAGGGTCGCTCTGCCATTGAACAATTATTCCATATATTATTTTTTATTTTTTCTACTATTCTGTTTAATACTAGGTCTTGCTTTGTTTCTATTTTGAGTCTATTTAAAGGAAGAAGATCTTATAACAAGACAACTGGCTGAGTCCTGCCAACCTTTGGTTGATTCCACGTATGTTGTGCTTGTTGACCACTTGTCATCACCCAACTTGGTTAACCCAGACACACGAGGAGACAGCATATAATGAAAACCAGATTTAAGAATGCAATACCATGGTGTATATATATATATATATATATATATATATATATATATATATATATATCGAATAGATACAAAATCACAAGCAAGTCAAAGATAAGTGACACCAAAAAATCAGTTGGCTGGTATTTCAGTAGCATGCTAATATTCATGATCTATTATCTCCTTGGGACAGTGGTTTGTTCAATTTGCAGCTTGCCAAATTCGAACTGACTGTCTCTTGCAATATCTCTGGTTCCCGTCTCATTTAATTTTGTTTTCCACCCCAATTTTATTAAGAAGGCACAAAACTGGCGTGTTGAAGGTGGGTACAGGATTTCTATTTCCCCCTCCCTATATACGACTTACCATCAACATGTAAGCAATATCAGTTAACCATTTCAAGTGAGTCTTCCACTCTTCCAGTGGAAGAGGAGAAAACTCACTCACTGCTATTATCTACCTATTCTAACCAGCCATCCTGGTAGTCAGTAAACAGGAAATTCTCAAGGCCGAATTTTGACCTAGGGTCACAAATCATCAAAACCCAATGACAATATTTTGACTACACTTTTATGTAACCAGCTTTGATAAATTCGCTTACTTCTTCCAACAAAAGCAATATGTTTTCTGTGTTTTTCAAGCTGTACTTTTATCAGTTTTATCACTTCAGCTACTTTTCCTGAAAAAATAATTGTATTCTCCAATTTTAGGGAAATCTCTTCTCATCCTTAAATACCAGCCATCTGGAAATAGGGTTACAATCTGACTTTTTCCATAAAATTTACATTTAATTACAGATTTGGTAGTGCTCATCCTATATGTCTCAAATTCTTCTTTTAGTTGATTAAATTCTCTAAACAACTATTTGTTGCAAAAACTTGATGCTAGCTTCCAAATTCATTCTACTACTCTACAAACATTCTAGTATTTTGTGCTTGTGGTTTTGGTCTTGAACCTCCAATTAATCTGAGAAGAATTAATTGATCTTCTGTGGTCATTTTTCATGTTCTCCTAATTTTTCAAATTCACAATACTTTACTCGTTCTTTCAATCTATGTAAGTATTTCATAATGGACTCCTGTGGTAAATGTCTTGTTTCCAAAATCTTGGTTCCTGTTATGGTGCCTTCTACAAGAAATGGACTCTTCCTTTTACTATATATAATTACCTGCTTGACTTCCGGAAGGTAGTTGATAACAGCTAGTACACAGTTAAAGCCAGCTAGTAGTCAGGCAATAAGCAGCGTAAATGTAACGTTCAAACTTATTTCTATTTACTTAATTACTAACACTTATCATGTAACAATATGTACAAAGTAAGTGTAACAAAAGAAAAAAAAATGATTGACCAAAACTCAAGAGTTAAATCATAGACAGATATTTAATTTACAAAAACATTAAATAAAAATATTTACAAATATACAGTTTTTGTATTCAAATAGTAAACAGAGTTTACTACTGGCAGAGTAACAGGTAAGTGTTACGAAGGGGAAGGAAGTTGTCAAATATCTTTACCCAGTTAAGATAGCGAAGAAGTTTAAGTGCTATACTTTTTGGACATCCTCAAATGTGTATATAAAGAATAATTATTAGTTTAGTTAATGAAAGAGTCAAAAATATCTATTTACCCTTTTAGTTCCATGAGGTTCTCTTTCAGGTTTTAGTTAGCAACTTTTCTTAGAGATTCTTTTGGCTGGATGCACACATCGAAAAATCGGGCTGAAGTTGATAATGTCAGCAAATCCTGTTAACAACTAACTACTCTCTTCCCAAAACCTATTTTGATAAGGGGCTCACACCTATTTTGCATATTTCTAGAACATTTCAAATTCTCTCGATTTTACTTGAATTTTCTCAGATATTTTAGCATCTTCCAAACGTTCTATTTCTAATTTCCTTATTTTTACAACTACTTCATGAATTGAAACTTTTTTGTAATAACAAGTTGGACTCAATAGAATCCATTTTAAATTTACAACTTTTTAGACATTATTATTATTTTTATATATAAATGCATCCCTGTAACAATAAGTTCTTGTTATACTAATACACTGTTTTGAACCTACCTTCTGTTTTCCGTATCTTACTTCCAGCCAAACCGGTCACTAAAACTTTGCGGCAAAGTTTCGCTACAACAACTTCAAAACAAATTGGTGATAAGATTTGCCACAACAAATTGGCGACGAAGATCCACAACAGTGCCAATTTTTTTTTGCTCTCATGTTCTTTTTTTATGACTGTCATGATTTGTTCAAATGTCATTTTTTCTAGCTCACTCAGGTAACACACTGTCAAAATTTTCTTCACAGCTTCACATCCCAGTGTAGCAAGAAATAAATCACTTAACTCATTTTCTCTTCCATCAGTCTCTGAGCGTTTTAATTTCTTTACTCTTGCAAATGCCGTAAAAGTTTTCATCCATGTTTGTACATGTTCTGGGTTGTCCAGTGAAATCATGGATCCTATCAGCAATGCTGTTGTTATGTTTTGCATATTAATGCAAGTAGCAGTAGTTGTAGCACAGCTCTGTACATCCTCTGTGACAACAGGCTATTCTGTCTTACTTCTCCAAGTACTCTCTTTATATACTGGTCTCTTTGTTTGCATACGATACTACACCTCCATAATAAAGAACTCAAAGAAGCACCATATACATTCTTAAAACCTCTTGTATGAATATAAATACTTAAAATATTCTCTTTTTAAAAGGAGACAATTACTTTCAACTATAGTTCATTGTCAAAAGCATTCCCTACATAGTAATGAGCCTCTTCACCTGTTCAATAGACGTGGGTGGAGTGTGAACTGAGCGATAGTTAAGTCTATCTACTCCAATTGAAACAATTAAAGTTTTTGTTGATTTTACACTTATCTGATTTTACCAAAATGGAAATAAGTACAAAAATAACTTGACAAAAGATAAGAATGAGGGTAGATAGGTAAAGAGTATTGGCCCATTTTTTTTAATAGTGTCACAGTCAGTAAAAATAAATGCCCTAAAAATGGGGCAAAATTGAAATAGGCTAAAACATATGAAAAAAATAAAAACAAAATAAATATAAAAGGGAAAGTTTTTAAAACAATCTTCTAAAAAGTCAATGAAGCAAGCAATTTGAGAAGACAGAAACAAAAGTTAGGTTTGAGTATTATGCTGGTACTTTCTTTCAACTTTTTTTTTTAAGAAGAGTGTCTCTCAAGTTTGACAATGGCTGCTAATTTTTAATTTCCAGTTTCGTTCTAGAATTGTGCTTAGGTAAGATGGTGGCTCATTATCAGCAAAAAGACTCTCATATGAAGGAGGAGGAGGAAATGATGATGCCTGCTGAGACCCTGGAAAATAAGTAACAGAGCTCTCATTTTCTGGAAGTGGTGGTGCTGTAGGATGGATCTGAGAGGTAGGTGTTGGCTCTGTTGATGGCAGTGGCTCAGGTTCTGGATCATGACACAGACATTTCACAAAATAAGATAAGACCCAGTGCAAGGAAACCACCAAGGAAGACACCTAAATAGAGAGAATGCATTGGTTCGCAATATGTAGTAACCACCAACTCTTGATAATTTTCAGCTTTTGGTTGGTAGACAACCATTTCAGTTGATTTAAACTGGAGTGGTACAAAAACTTCCCAATGTAGACTTTCTAGCTTGGAATCTTTACCATGAATATAAACAAGAAAAAAAAATCTATCAATTTGAAAAGTAAGCACAACACTGAAAATGAGATGAGAGATACCTATAAGGTCTTTGATGAATAGATTTGTTAGGTCAAGTAATGTGGCATTCAACTAAGATTATTTTTTAATAAAATATTTGACAAGTACCTTTTATCTCTGAGCTTCAACTACTAACTAAATCAGATATAACTGAAGTTGCTATAAATACATTTGTTCAAAATAATTAGACATTTTAAAATCTTACAAGATGAAATGTAAAAAAACAATATACAAAACAGTGTCAGCATAAAACTTGGTAAAACAAATCTGTGTAATGTTGCATGTCTTCAGACATGGATGGAATAATGCCAAGATACATATGCAAGAAAGTAAGTCAGTCAGTCAGTCAAGTGCCATATGTGATACACGCTTGGGCGATCATGTCTCAAAAAAGACATGACTGACTGGGCAGAAGGTTATCCCGCAGTAGGTTGCCATTACTTTCTCTGGTAGACTGGCTGCTAGCCAATGCTATAGAATCCAATCTATCCTGCTATTTAGCCCATAAGTGGGGAGAAGAGACAGATTAATACTTTTCCCAAGGGTATTTGTGCATAAGTGAATACAAGGAAGTCAACTAAAACTTGAACTTGGATCCCCGATTTCTCATTCCGAGCCAATAACCACTGTACCACAATACACATGCAAGAAAGTAACTGGATTAATTATGTATATATTTATTTGGAAACCAGTTATTTATGCAACCTTGGTTTCAACCTTTCCGTTTCTTCAAGCAATTTATAAAAACTGATTTTCCAACAGATATTTTTTACAATAGGGATTTTTACAAATACAAAACTGGATGCTTAAAATAAACTGAAATTAGGGAGAAGTTGCTTAAGGATTTTAAACACTTTCATCCCAAACTAATAAAACTCTACATTCTAAATAAAATTAGTAAAATAATCCACATAGGCAACCGTGGATTATACAGAGATGACGGATTAATCATTGTGCTGAACAACAGAAAAGAAAATGACAAAAATAAGAAAAATGCTTTTCAAACTCTTCAAAAAAGTTGATTTTTTAATTGAAGTTGAAATGAATAAAATATTTAGATGTAGAATTTAATCTATAAACTGGCAGTGTCTCTCAATATATGAAAACAAATACAACTTTAAAGTATGTAAACACTAGATCTAACCATCCTACGAGCATAATCAAACATATCCCTAAGGAAATAGAACACAGATTATTAAAAAATTCCTCTAATACATCAATCTTCAATGAAAAGAAAAAAAAATTATGAAAGAGCCTTAAATGAAAGTAGTCATAAAGGCAAATTAGGTTACAAACCCCAGTTAAACAAACACATGACAAATAATACTAGAAATCAAAACATTATTTGGTTCAATCCACAGTTTAATTTAGAAGTAAAATCTAAAATAGGGCAAATATTTTTAAAACCAATTAATAAACACTTTTCTATTAACTATGAATGACATAAAATATTCAATAGAAACAATTAAGTTATAGCTGTACTAATAATTTAGAAAATTACATAAAAAACAAAATGCCATAAACTTAAAAAATAATGTGCAACATAATATCACTAATGAAGAATGTGACTGTAGAGACAAAAACAAATGCCCACTTGATGAACTTTGTAAAACAGAAGAAGTTATTTACAAAGCAGAGGTACATGATACAAATAGACAAAGAAACACGTATTTGGAGGTCTACAAAAGGATTGTTTAAAAACAGATGGAATAATCACAAATCTACATTTAAACTGGAAAACTTTAAAAATTGTACCAAACTGGTTAGCCATATGTGAAATTAAAACTGAAAAATGGAAAATACCCTGGTATAATATGGAGTATATTTAAAAAAAAAAAAAGAAAAAAAAAAGCCAAACCAGTGGTGATGTCTGCAGATTATGTCAAGAAGAAAAGCTAGCCATTATGTTGTTTCCAGAACAAAAAAAATTACTGAATGAAAGATCAGAAGTAATGTCCAGATGTAATCACACCTGGAGATACATATTAGGATCATAAAATCCTGGACAAAAGTGTTTTATGATCCTTAAGAACATCCTTCCTAATTTTGAAAAATTTTTTGTTTAAAAATTTCAGTTGCATGTTCATAAAAATCCCTGTTGTACATTTGGAAAACATTAAAAAATCAGTTATTATAAATCGCTTGAAGCTACCAAAAGTAGTAGCATCTGTTTATCTCATGAAATAAAAAATGGTCAACATTCAGTCCTTTGGCAGTGAAACTAGAGTGACTTCTCCAGGGTGCTTACCTGGGCAATGGTCTGTGGAGGTCATGCAATGTCCAAACTACATCCTCACCTCTCTCTGCCATACCAACAAAGTCCAAATGATTACAGGGCATTACATGTCTACTGGCGACTCTGTAAAAGAGTACTTAACAAGAGCAAGTCCACAATACCCCCGCTAATCAACAAATTTGAGGTCCTCACCTCCCCAGCAGATAAGGCTGAATGCTTTGCCCGCAGATTCTTGAACAATTCGAGTCTGGACTCATCTGGAGTTTTTACACCCGACTTCTCACCTAGAACCGAGGCACAACTGAATGATGTCCACATTACACCTTCGCTTGTCTCTAAGATAATCTTAAAACTTGACCCTCACAAAGCGAGCGGTGGTGACGGAATCCCAACCATAGTCTTAAAGAAATGTGCCCCTGAACTCTCCTCTGTCCTTTCTAATCTCTACAACCTTTGCCTATCTGCTTCCTGCTTTCCTGCCTGTTTGAAATCTTCCTCTGTAGTTCCTATATTTAAAAACACTGGAGAACCCTCTGACCCTGCAAATTACCACCCTATCAGCCTTCTTCCGATCTTTGGCAAAGTGTTCGAAGCCATTATCAACGCCGAGGTGGTTCAGCATCTCACAGCACACAGGCTCCTCTCGGACAAGCAATATGGTTTCCGCTTCACCAGGTCTACTGCTGATATGCTAACAACCATCACCAAGTACATATACCAGGCACTCGACAGGAATGGCGAAGCCCGAACCGTTGCATTGGATATATCTAAGGCGTTCGACAGAGTTTGGCATGCTGGCCTTCTATGTAAACTGCGGAGCTATGGTATAACTGGACATTTGTTTCAACTAATCCAGTCATTCCTCTCTAACCGCACAATGAAGGTGGTATTAAACGGACATGCCTCTCAGAACTACCATACAAACGCAGGTGTCCCCCAAGGCTCCATCTTAGGTCTTACACTCTTCCTGATATACATTAATGATCTCCCTGACTCCATAAGAGCCCAAATAGGTTTGTACGCCGATGACACCACAGTTTACTCTCGCCTCCTACAAAAATCTGGTGTAGGCATCAAAGCTAACTTCGCAGCCGAGATTGAAAAAGACCTCCAATCCATATTGGACTGGGGTAAGAAATAGCTAGTAAATTTTAATGCTTCTAAAACGAAGCTACTCTCAATTAACCATCATCGACAATCTCACCTACCTCCCATTAGCATGGACTTGGCTTGCCTCCCAGAGAGTAAAACACTATGCCTCCTTGGTTTCACACTTTCAGCGGACCTCAAATGGAATGACTATATTGAATCTATTGCTAAATCCGCTGCTATGAAAGTTGGTTCTCTGTGTAGGGCCCGGAAGTTTTTTCCGTCTAAATCTATCCTGCACATATATAAATCTACCATCCACCCATGCATTGAATACTGCTGCCATATCTGGTCGGGTGCCCCTGCTGTTCTCCTCAGGCTTCTCGATAAGGTTCAGAGGAGGGTCTGTAATGTGATAGATACCGACTTGACAGACCGCCTGCAGTCTCTCTCTCACCGGCGCGACGTCGCTTCCCTGTGTCTCTTCTATAAATACTTTCACGGCTTCTGCTCCGATGAACTTAGATCACTGGTTCCCCCTAAATACAAATTTGCACGAGATACTAGATTAGCAACTAGATCCCACCCTTTTACAGTGAAACCGATAAAATGCAACTGTAACTTCTACTCCAACAGTTTCTTTCCTCGCACTTCCCGACTGTGGAATTCTCTTACACACGATTGCTTCCCCGACGGCTACAATCTCCAGGAGTTTAAATGTAAGGTCAATAGACACCTCCTAACACACTAACCTGCTCCCATTCTATCAAACACTCTTCCCATCTGCCCAACCCTCATCCTCGCTATCCTTACTCATCTGTCACCTTCCTCCTGACATTCCCTATGTCTAACCACTCCTTCTCTTTACCTTCCCCTATGTAGCCCCATGCGCAATAGTGGCAGTGGAATGCCTTGCTTGGGATGAGATGATTAAAAAAAAAAAAAAAAAAAAAAAAACATTTGGGATTGACTTGGCTGCAGCAGATGCCAGAAAGTTGTCAATGTTAACAGCCAACTATCTTTATAACAGGCATCTGTTTACCATGTGAGATAAAGATATTGCCCTGTTTGGTCAATATTCAGTCCTTTGGCAGTGAAACTAGAGTGACTTCTCCAGGGTGCTTACCTGGGCAATGGTCTGTGGAGGTCATGCAATGTCCAAACTACATCTCCACTTCTCTCTGCCATACCAACAAAGTCCAAATGAATACAGAGCATTACATTTGGGGTTGACTTGGCTGCAGCAGCTGCCAGAAAATTGTCAATGTTAACAGCCAACTATCTTTATGGCTCCACTCCAGGTTTTCTGTCTGGACTTACTTCCATAGCCTTTTCCATGTTTGGATATGACCACAAGGCAGTGGAAGTTTAAAATCAGGGTTTTCCTGAACTACCTTCAGTTGAGCCCCATCTACCCAAAGAAGCTGATTATGAGGCTAATTTTAATTGATTCATTTTTTTGAGCTTCTAAAACATGTTATGTATATAATACTTGGAGTAGATCGATCTATCTATCGCCCGGTTCACACTCCACCCACGTCTATTGAACAGGTTAAGAGGCTCATCCCTTGTTCCCTGTTTAGGATGTGGTTTCTGGCTTTCTCTTTTCCAATCTTTTCACTATTACGTAGCCCCCTGCACATCAGTGGCATTACCGCCTTGCTTGGGGTGATACAATTAAAAAAAAAAAAAATAACATATACGTACATTATATATGTTTGAAAAGTTGTCATAGCCCTGGATGATAGTGGGGACAAGCTCCCACTGTCTGCAAAATGGTTCCATGGTATGTATTTAAAGTAGCCACTGATAACTAGGTCTAGCTTCTTGATAGAGAATGCTCAAAGGTGGAAAATTGGTATCTTATAACTATATATATATATATATATATATATATATATATACTCAGGCTGAGATGGATAAATTGTTGTCTAAATTATACAAAAATGAAAATAACACTGATATCTTATTTTAACAGATATACTTACCAAAATTCACAAAACTATCTTGAAATACTAAGAGTAAATTTATTCAATAAAATCAACACTGGCTTCAAGTAGACGACTGGAATCTTCTGCAACTTTTCTGGATGGTCTCTTTATCTAAGTTGGTGAATGCTGACATAATCCTTGCCTTCAGTTTGGTGTTACAAGAAGTTTTGTTGATCTCTCACTTAACTGCACCCTACACAGAATAATCAAAGGGGTTTGCAGTCTGGGGAGTTAAAGACCAGATGTAAAGAGAGATGTGGTCGCAGAAATTGTCTAACAGTCATGACTGGGTTCTCCTGCTTGTGTAGCATGGTGCAGAGCCCTGTTTGCTAGACATAGGATCTTCCAGCAGCCAGCATCTTGACCCAAGGTAACACTACCTCTTTAAGTCACTTGATGTAGGACTGTGTTGAATCTGAGGCCATGTGGGAAAATAAATGGAGGCATAACATCACTATCACAAGTGATCACTCCAAACATTATGATGTTAACTGTATGTATCATCCAACTCTTTCAATTCCTCTGCAATGTCCTCAGGTCAACACCCAAACACTCTGAAATGTTTGTAGTGGAACTTCCAGCACAAATAGTAAGCAGTACAACATATCATTTCTGAATTCCTGACAGAGTGAATTGTGTCATGGTGCTTTTTTCTCACAGTGCCAAACTGTTCCTATTATGCTGTGCAGTCGACAAAATCGAAAACAACATGCATGTGAAAAATTAAAAACATAAAATGGCAACAATTTACTCATCATACTATATATATATACATACACACACACACTAGTAAATGCTAAAATGTTTCCAAGTTTGTATCGACTTCTGTCCTGCAGAAGAGCACTTTGGTATGGTGTATCTTTACATGGTTATAAAGGACATATATATATATATTTTTTTTTTTTTAAACATATGCTGTTAAATATAAGAGACAATGAATGTCTATTATGTTTAATCATGAGCCGTTCTAAACGTCGTATTTTGGCTTTAATTTCAGTTGAAAATAAAGACAAAAATTCTCCAACATTTGGATAATTTTTTATTGATTTGCTTTTAAGCTTTCAGCTCACATGAACCATCTTCAGAGAGGTTATTTAGACTGTAATACAATAACATCCACCATCACCGACGATTTTATTTTGTGTTGACATAAAACTCCGCTTGGCAACGGCAATAGTTACCAAAAATAATAAACGCAGTTCTCAAATTTGCAATGCAGTTTTCTGACGTCACACCGCATGATAGTGTGAAATGACAACAAAAATATGTAGTCAAACGCAATATAATGTGTTATGTCTGGATTTAAAGGTGATTTTATTGAGTGTTGGTTGTTTAGATTTGATGTACATGGCCTCCAATATCTGCAGGTTCCTCTTACTGTGTGTATGAGTAAGGATCACCGTATTGTTGACCAAAATCTGTCTGATATTACCTACATGTTTATGTTTTTCAGAGAAATGTTGTTTAATTGTACTCTGATCAGAAAGATGACATGTAAGTCTATGAGAGAGCGTAGTTGTAGTAAAACCAATATATGTACTGGGTTTTTTATTAGTATCAGAGATGCAATCTCTGAATGGGCATGTAAATTGGTACACTATATTGGTTTTTTGTAGAGAATTTAGTTTAGTGCTTGTAGGATTATTAGAGACTATGAGGTCAATTGTTTTGAATTTTTTATAATATATAATGAGTTTAATTTGATTATTACTTTCCACTGGTTTAACATTTCTATGTATCATGTTTTTGAGAGTTTTTTCATCTTGTTTATAACTATTATGTATTTGGTTGCAATAGTATAAGTCAATAGTGCTATGTTTATTTTGATGTAAACCATTATTATTAATATTATCATTATTGTTAGAGCTATTGTTAAATTTGTTGATCAATAATGGAGTTAGGAAATCCATTATTGACTAGTGTTTGCTTAATGTTGTGTAATTCTTTATAAAATATATTTGATTTGCTGCCTCAATACACTATATATATATATATATATATATATATATATATATATATATATATGTTCAACTGTTATTTTTGATGAAATGTCATATTTGAGTAGATGTTCTATTTTTTTATAATTAAAAAGTATATTTTTCTAACAAGATTTATCGAATATTCAGGTAAATTAATAAATATACTGTTTAATAATAAAAAGAGACAGTATCTATTCAGATATGAGTATCCATTAAAAAATAATGTTTAAACAAATAAATAAGAATATGTCAGACTTAATCCATTTCCTCTGTGTGTGTGTGTGTGTGTGCATGCACACATAGGGATAGCAGCAGATATTTACATGTTTGTGCCTGTAAGAAATTTGTATTTATAATGAACATGTAGTTGCATATATTACTGGATGTATATTATACTTATTATGCAAATAAAATGTTGTATATAACTATGATATCAAAAAAAGTAGACATACATTTATGTGTATGTGTGTGTATAAATTACAAATGAGAGTAGCCAAATGAACATAAGTATCTCAAGTAACAAAGCTGTACAGAGAGTAATCCTCATCATCAAAATTATAAAACTTTATGTAAAATGAGTGAATGTAATTTCTAGAGAGTATACCTGACCAATAGTATCACTTCCTTCATGTGACTGATAACAATACTCTTTTTAACTTGATAAATTAAATATGTGCACATAGGTAGGTGTGTGTGTGTGTGTGTGGTGTCACACAAACACATTGACATTTCCAATAAGTTCTTGCTAGGTTAATAGGGTTCAGTATACAGAAAATATAAAATACAAGCACATGTATACATTAAGTCTTTTTTTTTTTTTATTAAGGTATGTTTTATAATGATCACTTATAAAAAAAAAAACTATTTTCAAGGTTTAACATGAAGAAACTGGTGCAGTATTTTAAAAACACTACTGTATACATTTTGCTTCAATTAAATGTAATACAAAAATAAAGAAAGCGCAAAATATTTATTTTCTAACAATTAACAAATAAATACAAGAGAAGCTGGTGCAGAAAGTATAGTTTATAAAGTAGTAATCTTTCAGTCAAGTGCTAAGTGCCACCTTTTGTAACAATGCATCTTTTATATAGTTACACTTGGAGCCTTTCACTGCTGGTCATTGTCAAGCACAATAGTGGCTCATTTGTTCACTAAGCCAGTGATTAAACCAGATAATTTGGTGTTTGATTGTTGGGCTGCGACTAAATAGTCATCAGCAAAATAAAATCCAACAAAAGAAAAGGTTCAATTTTCTTTTAATATATACAAGGGTTACTGAAAAGTTCCCAGTCCAACCCACTTCCCAAACAACCAAAACATCAGAATTGAGGAAGGAGATATCCCTTTTTAGTTGGACTAAGAATGTTTCAGCACCTTTTTTAACGAACAAATAAAGGTATTTTGAAAATGTTTGCACTTATTACTGTGTAGGATATTTCCCATAAATTAATTAAAACGTGTTACATGTCACAAGTTTTCTAATTTTATCATTATCTGCTCAGCTAGTGGAACTTCAAAACCCCTCTGCTTTGTTGATTTTGCAACCTGTGAGGATGTTTTACACCAGTAACCACCAAACTTTTGCTCCATGTGTTTTGTTATTAAGCATAGCATAGCATTCATCACTGAAAAGAATGGTTGAAAAATGTTTTCATGTATTCTGTTACCTATTTCATTCAATTTGCTTTATTAATGTTTTTCAATCAGGCCTAGTGATTGATTTCAGATATTTTAGGAATCAAGATTTTGTGCTTTTCAACACTTCCTCACTGCTACAATACCTAAAAACACACACACAAAAAAATTTATCATCTCTTTTCATTTGGTACATGACATGAGATGAAGTCCTCCATTTGTTTTTATCAGACTTACATTTATTCAGTTTGGTGTTACCAATCTAATTCCAACATTGGGCATCCCAAACAAAATTCAATATTAAATAGCCAAACAATATTCAACATTAAATAACCAAATAATCACTTAAATGAACCAACATAACCTAATCAGACAGGTAAATGTGGCTATTTTTTCAGTAAATAAACCTTTAGATTCCGATAAGTATTTATTTTTTATCAGTAAAACAAAGTGGCTACTAATGAGGCATGTTGTGTTTGCCTGTGTGTACATACACACAATCTAGCAGAAAAACCAGCCTTTTAGAGACATTGTGTAAAGGATCTTCCTGTAATCACAGTTGTTTTTGTATTTCTTCACAAAGGCATAGAGAGAAGAAAAAAGATTTCTATTAAATTTGTTTTTAGTTATGTATTTTTCTTTTCCTAACAGACACTCCTAACTTCTGATTGCTGGCTGCAGACACAAATCCCAGACAATAAACTCTGCTAACTTCAAGTAACAGAAACATCTGCAGTACTTATATATAAGCGTGTGTGTGTTATATGCATATTTAGGGATTCTTAGCCCTTAAATACTTAAAATGAACTCAATTTTAATATTGGTGTCACATTCTCTTTTAGTTCAAATTTTGCTTTTACTTCTGAGCAAAATCCAAAACCATCTGAAAAAATTTTGAGAAAATTTAATTTGAGTTCACCTTTTAATTTTTTGGTGTTCATTGACAATCCATCTACATTATTAAAAAAAACATTTTTATTCGTATATTGCACAAGTTAAATGATTCTATCTAATCTGTTCCAAATAGGCTTTGTGATCAATCCATGACAAATGCTTTTAACTTATCTCTTTACTTGAGAAAAAAATCATTTATAACAGTTTCCCTCCAGAATTTTAATTTTCCAATTGTCACTCCTCTGGCAAATGTTTTTTTTAGAATTGATTAATATTGGTCTGTTGATTCTTTTCCAGGTTTCAGCATTTATTATTGTTAAGCCTGAACCTGTGTCTAATTGAAATTTGATTTTTCATTATTTATTCGAACATTTTCTATATTTTCTTTTCATTGTCTCAACTGCATTTTCTTTTCTTTTTTTCAATAGTACAATGGACAAAATTTTTATTTTTTGTTTTACTTTTAGGTTTTTTTCCTACAATGATAAAAATTGTCTTTTTTCCCCACAATTGTGACACTCTTTGTTTTTAAAAGGGCAATTTTTAAATAAATGTAATTCCCCACAACCAAAACAAAGATTAATTTTAAAAAGTTTTTTTTCCTATCTTGTGAATAGGAGACATCTCGTTCTTCAATTTTTGCCCTGTCTGCCCTTAAATTTAAAATACATTGACACTCTTCCACAAGATTTTCAAGTGTTATCTTTTGGTCTTGTTCTAATTTCATTAGCAATCTCGATCTTATTTCTGTATCTTTTGGTGCAGTCAGTCCCTGAACAAAAATTAGGCATTTTAATATATCTGGTGTTATTTCATTCAGTCTAAATTTTTCATGTTCTGTTGACAATACTGGCAAAAGTCATGTAGTCCTCACTTTCTTTATAAGATTCAAACACTGCCAATGTGTATTGAAAAATGAACTCTGCTCAACAAATATTTTTGTTAATATTTGTATGGTTTCCTGGAATTAAATTTTTTCAGGATATCTTGGGAGTATAAATTTAGCATACTTTTCGTGTTCCACAGCACCAAATTTGCTCAGCAATAGTTTCACAGTCTTTTTGGAATATTTCTTTGTATCTTCAAAATATGCCTCAAATGTGACTTCTTTGTCTGGTTTGTATAAAAATCCATCAATTGAATTGATTACAGAATCCTAAGAAAAATAATATTAGAGCTACCTGGATCATTTTCTCTCCTTGAGAAAGTTTCAGTAATTTTAAGAACCTTTTTTCTTGTCATTTGAGTTCTTCTCAATGCCTTTCTAAGTCTTCTTGCCATTCTTGTCTGCATACAATTTCTTGCTGTTTAAAAAATTCCAATGTGCAACTTTTAAAATCCTCTGTTTATATGAGTAGCACTTGTTAATTTATACTTCCAATGAATGTTTCTGTATGTTTGTCCTTTGTCGATATCATTGACTGTAGTATTTTTTGCTACAGTTGCATTTTGTATTTGTCACAATTCATAGCCATCAATCTGTTTCAGTGATGATTTCTCGAATCTGCCATCGCCAATCTGTTGTATTGTCGAGGTGAATGATACACATAGAAGAATGAGTGCTTAACATATTTATTCAGCACAGTATCTGGTGCAAACCAATATACATAAAAAATACAGAACAATAAGTTACAAACAATTAACAAAACAAAACTTACAAGCAAAAGAGAGGAGGGTTTAAATGGTGAATAGCTGACAAAGTAGATCAGTTTGAATATTAATCTGCTTGTCGTAACTTATTAAAAACTACCCTATAAATACATACTTGTAGACTCTTTCAGACTATGAGCCAGTCCATTGGTTAGTGTGCTGAAGGGGTGCTGACTACTCTACAACACAAATCAAAATTTTTTTTTTTTTCAAATTGTGTCATTCATAGAAATAAAATAGCTAATACTGAAAGAATAACTAGCAATATATTATGAACATAGCTCATATAAAACATATCAATTCATTCAGATATGTGATAAAATATGAATTACTTTCAGTGATATCCAATAAATGATGACAAAAGTACAAAAGGATGAATGGGAAGAGTAATGACTGAACTACTGGGGGTAAATTGTCTTTTCTTATGAGTTCCTTATGCAACAAAATTTAAAAAAATAACAATTATCAGAAAGGATTATTATATAACAACAGTATTCAGATCTTGAATTCAAATCACATTTCATGCAAAAACAAAATACCAGTTAACTCACAAGCCCCATGCCTACTATTATACATGGAAATAATTTGTATAGCTATGTTTTCACAGACATGAACAAAATATAAGCAATTTCTTTTTCTTTCTCTTCCTCACATACTATTGATCAATCATGTCTTCAACAGTATTAAAGCCATAAACATGTCAGTTAATAAAATTACTTATCAGCTCAGATGGGATAGAGAAACTAAGTTTATTAACTCCTTTCTGTACAGTATAGGCATAAAGATTTAAATGAAAAACAATGAAGACTGTCATACAAGACATTTTATTGGGTTGGCAATTAAGAATCAATTTTTTCACTGTCAAATGCTAAAATTATTATTTGTAGAGTCATAACATTTTTCTTAACTTAAATATCCTTGAACAAATGAAAGATGTACAAGTTACCTTTTATACAAGGTCAACTTTACACAATTTTTTTCAGTTTTACTTCAATCTTTCTCAAAAACATTTTCAAAAACTATTTTATGAAAACAAAATATCACAAGTATGATTTATTAAGCAAATACATGAAAACTCTCATAGTGAAAGAAAGAATTAACACATTGTGGTTATAGGAGAAAAATGAAACAATAATTATTTTCATTTCAGTGCTAACATTTTGATATGATATATGTGAGTAAAGCTTTAATTGTTCATATCACTTCCCACTGAATTTACAAATACTCCACTATTCAGTTTTAGTCATTTTCTATACTAACAAGTTAAATATTTTGGATGATAGAGGAAAAATTGATGTTACACACTGAATTTTGCAATTCTTATCAGAAATTTGTTTCAGTAAATTTCACTGCTCAATTTGTATATTATGTATTAAAAATCATAAAATGGGGATTGTCAGTGATCAGAAATTAATGCAAATATTATTGATAGAATGAGCTTAAATGATGAAAAAGAGCATTTATTTTGTAACAATCTTCTTCGTAAATTCATATAACTCAACATATCTCTATAGATCAAATTATACAGAAAATTTATGATACAAATTCAGCTCAAAATTGTGTGAATATACTAAGTTATTGATCTGTAAACTAATATGAAAGATTTTGTGCATGAAACAAGTATCACTAGCCTTATGAATAAAAGGGAATTTTTGTTTTAATTTTTTTTTTCATTCTTGATATGAATATTCAATATTTGAAAACCAATTATTCTCTATATAAAAAAATATTAACATGTAGATAAAGATATAAACTGAAACACTGACCACTGACAGAGTATTTAGGTACAATATTGAGTTATGCTCATATTTTGCAATGGTTTCACTGTAAAAATTTACAAATAAAAAAAATTGTTTATCAATTCTGAAGAAATAATAAAGTAAAAACAAGCAAAAAATATCATGAGAAGCAATAGAATTTTTGTCAGAAAATATTAACCAAATTAATGTGCATATATTTCTTAAATGACTGATACACAGTGATTTACTCTGTAAAATATAAATATTACACAAGTTAAATAAAAATTTTCCCATTAGGGTACTATGTTGGATTCTTCATACCACTGGAGTTACTAGATAGTGTTCATTTCTTTACCACATAACATGCAGAGAGTTATACAAAATTACAGGATACAAGCAGCAGGGTTTAATTCTAAAAGTGTCCTACTGAGAATTCATGTCTTTTTCAAAATGAATTCAAACTACCTCGGCCATAATTTGAACTCTTTTCACAAATTCCATCAAATTATTATAAATATGAAAATGAAGCCCAAACCTTAATTTATCAGTAAGAAGAATCTACTTGAGTTCATAATACTAGAACTGAATACATTACATAAACAGCTGGAAATCAAATGATACTGGTCATTCAAATTGCAAATAACAATCACACCTGTATATCATTAGAACAAATTTATTTTCAAGCTAATGGTAATTGCAACTGTATATTAGGAGTTACATTATTCATATAGGAAATTCAGATTTACAAGTTTGTTGTGGAAAGTTTAATATTATTCTCATTTTTTGTAAATATTTTTAGAAACTCACTGAGAAGTTATGTTAACAAATCAGGTTTTGAAATTAAAATCTAGATTGTCCATCTTTATTTGTATTAAGTTAAAATAAATAATTTGTGTTACACATCTCAAGGAAAGGATTTTTTGTATTATTTGAATAAATTTGAATAACAGGTAAAGAACACTTTTCCTTTTCTTTCCAAAATAACTGACTCTTGTTTATTTAAATTATTTTAGAATGCTAAAAGTTTTTTACTTATTATTTATTTTTTACAGGACTAAAATTATTCAGCATAATTTAATTCTAATTCCCTCAATAATTTTAATAAAATCATAACATTAGTAAATATACTACCCCAAGTAAAAAAATTATAGAATCACCACAATTAATGGATACTCACCCAGCTTTTTTACTTTACAGTAAATAGAGAAATTACAGATATGATATAAAGCAATCTTTAATAATAGAACATTCTGGCCTCATGAAATATATTTAAAAAAATAGATTAAATTATTTAAATTAATCACATATTTTCAGATCAAGTAGAAGTAAAAAAATTACCACACATAAAACAAATGCCATCACAAATACAAATATGCAAATTGTTCTGTAGTTAAGAGTGCTTGCAGACCTTAATGAACCATTGAACTTGGTTAATTGAAAAGAAATATGGCTACAAGAGAGCTGTCACTTGAAACATTGGAAAGGATTATAAAATTCCTTTGTGAAGAAAATCTAAAATGGAGTGTGACAAAGAATTTTAATTTTTCCATTTATAAGATGTCAAAGCATCAGGATAGAAAATGCTTTAAAAAGAGGAAATGCATGAGAAAACAAGTGAAAATCAAACAGGCTGAAACAGAAATTAATATTTGCGATAGAACTGTAAGAAACTGACTGAATGAAACAGAATTTAAAAATGAAATTAAACACTAACATATAAACAGAAGAAAACAAGGTTACAGTGAGCTACAGAGAAACAATCACTGAGTACAGATGATTATATATTCATAGATAATTCTTGAATCTGCATTGGCCAAGGCAATGATGCTGGAACTTTAGTTTGGTGCTATTCCAGTGAAATAAATAAAATTGAGTGCTTAAAGAAAACAAGCTAATTTACCCACTCACAATTATATGAGATTGCATGGTAGATAAACAACCAAAGGAAATAACAGTCATTACCTCAATAGTCAATGCACAAGAGTGCATTATAAATTTAGACACTTTTCTTTTTCCATTAGTAGAAAATGAATTTGTTGATTTTTTTTCAAGCTGATCATGCATCTTTCCCACAAAGTAAAATGTTAAAGTTTTTCTTTAGGAAAGGTTTATCAACTCAATGACATGGCCAGTAAAAAGTTTGGATCTCAAACTTATTGAAAATATATGGTGGAATCTATTTCTAAATAGTTGATGACAAGGTTCTATCTTGTAAAACTGATCTATCACTCACTATTCAAGAACATTGTCTTTTCTCAGTGAAGTCAATACATCAAAGAATTCAGGCAGTCATAAAACCCAAAAAGTTAATTCTAATTTTTCTTGTTGATTTTATTATTTTTACCTTCAACATTTAGTGATTAAACTAGAAAAAATATGCTATTAATTTAAATAATCGCCTTTGTTTGAGTCATATTTCCTGAAGCCAAAATGTACAGCTAAAAAAAAAATTTAATTGTGTCATATTTATGATTTTGTTCATTTACTACAAAATAAAACCTGTGTACAGCCTCTAGATTCCATGGTTTCTGCCAGGAATAGATGTTTTTGTTTCATAATTACATTTTATAGTTTTATTTATATCATCAACCAGAAATATATTTTTATTAAATTGAAGAGGAAAAATACTTGTTTACTTGATATTTTTGTAATAGTCATTTATCAAGAAGTTGGTATGCACTTTAATATGTTTGAATTCATAGATTTGAATTGCTCTACATTGGTTTCTTTTTCTTCTTTTTACTTATCTTTAGCATAATTACATAAAAGGTACAAAGAAATAAAGAACAATTATTAACTGATTATTTTTCTTCAGCACACATACATATACATGAATAATTTGAGAAAATTATCTATATATATTCCTTGGTTCTGTCTCTTATTTATACAAGAGAGGCTATTTTAGCATATATTAAAAATATTCTAAAATTGTATGCTTATTCTTTCCTAGAATTCACAAATTTTTTTTTAATATGAACAAAATACATTGTAAAGTTTAAAAAAAAATTTTGCAACTCATTTATCTGATTAGGCAAAAATATATCCCATCTTCAACAGAATGCACCTCTATTTTGAAATTATCATTATGGTTTATTCTCTATTTATCAAACCATGCCAAACTGCCTGGTTTTTTAAAACAAGATTTAAACTGAACATGTTATTGAATAATTTATTCTCAATGATTTTCTCTTCTAAAATTTAAGCCAGTAGAAATTGTCTCCTTTGCTTTCTCCAAGTATTACCTTTTGTATTTATTCTAAAAAAAAAAAAAAAAAAAATTTTTTTCTTTTTACTTACAATAAGTAAACAACTGATTTAATGAAATAAAAAGTGTATGATTACATTTTTTTTTTCTTCCTTAATTTATTTTCCTGTTTCTCATTTGATCTGCTAAACTTTCAAGTCATTTCAATTTCAAAACCTTGGGCTTTATTGAACTTTTCATAGCATATGTTTAAATATATTCCCAACTTAGTGTCAAAAATTCAAGAGAATGTCATTGTTAGCATATTTCAGGTTATCAAGCTACCACTCCTGTCCAAAACTAGCTTGTCATTGCAAGGTGTGCTTACTGTAGCATGGCTTTCACACAGACACTAAACATTCATGTTATACTATATCAGAGATAACAAATATTTTGAAGAGAAAAAGGCTGTATTATTTGCAGACCTATAAGGAAAAAAATGTATATTTTCAAAAGGTAAAATCTTAACAATTTATGAAACATGAGCTAAGCTTTCAAAATGTTGCCTTCATTATTCTCTTATTTGTAGTTTGTTCTGAATGAATTTCATAAAAAACAAGAAAGCAGGTTAACTTTTAGTTAAGTCATTCAAAAAACAATTTTGAATTATTTGCATGAAATTGATAGATCATTCTGAACAGATAAAAAAATTAAAATAAAAAAGTTTCTGATCAAGTGATATTTAATAACTACAGAAAAAGAATAATTGTTTAATAATATTGAGGAGTTTTATTTTTTAATGCTACAGTATAAAGTTTGGTAATCAAACTGTAATAAAAAAAACAATAATAATTGATATCTTGAGTGTATCTAACACACATAATATAGCCATTGATGTAGCATCTTATCAATAGTAATTATAAACTCAAAAGAAAGACTGGAGTAAATTAAGAAATGTATTCAAAACACTTATCCTAAACACTTTCTTTTAAGTCACTATTACAGTAAATAAGCTATTACAAGTTTTGTTTCATAGTATTCCAAGAGTAAAACAAATTTCTTCAATCTTATTATTCTAAAATTATTGAATTTATACTCAGAATCACTGTAGATGAATAGACAGATACATATGTCAGCAATATACTAAGCTAAGCTAGATTAAAGTTTGGATTTAACTTTATTGCAACTTTGTAAACTCAATGTAGGATTAAAAGTATTAAACATTAAAAAATGAAACAAGAGATAAGGAAAAACAAGTTAAATTATTATTAATTAATAAAACTTTGTTGTTTTTTCTTTTCGATTAAGCAATATTATATTTCTACTGACTTCTATAATATAGTACCCCACCTAAAATATCTGTTTTAGTTGCTGTTTCCAAATCTACTGGAAGTAAACTTATATCTTTAACAACTCTGTTATTTAAAACCCATAAAATGTAGCTTGACAACTAGAGTATGTTTGCTCCAGGTAAATATATTCTAAAAACAGAAGAGCTTTAGTTATACAGATTCTTTGTGGATTGTATCAGTCCTTAACTCTTTTCCATTCAGCTTTCAATTTAAACATAATTCTTTGGAAATTTTGTGTTAACTAAACTATATGCATTTGTAAGAGTTTAAATTAATTTTGAGCATGTTATATTTTCAAGCATTACATAATCATTACAATCAACTATACAATAAGTCTATTTCAGTTATATGTTCATCATACAATTAAATTTGTGTATAAAGATTGAAGAATTTAAATATGATGAATGAAATATTGGAGTATATTAAAATTATTTTCTTCTTTTAATCTCTGAAGTATTTTGTACAGTTTTAAAAGTTTATGTAATGCTCTACATAACATTTTTTTCTATGATTCTAGCTCTTTTGAATATTTTTGGTGATCAGATTTTACACAACCATCATTTAAAGCTTCATAATCAATAACTTATAGTCACCCACTTCTGGATTTTATTTAAAAAGACAAATCACCATTCTCAAAGCTCTTAATCCCATTTTGGACAGTGCAATCAGATATTGTTCCATTTCATTCCACTTCCCAAATTTAGTGAGTGGCTTTGAGGCACAAATAATGCCTCAAAATCAATAGAACCTAAATACATGTATCTACCATTATATAATATAAAAGAAAAGATACAACTGAATAGTACTAATGATATAGTGGAATCATAGTCTTTTCAGGTCTACCTGAAACAATGGTAATAGTAATATTAGTTGTTTTTCTATTAGGAAACACTTAACATTAAAACATTTACAAGCTGTGGTGTAAACGAGTGTAAAAAATGAAACTACTTTTGATACACCCTAATATTATTCAAGATTTTATAATAATAGGTGGTTAACTTTGTATTTTAGTGTTATTTTGATGAAAATGGTTAAATATATTAGAAAATAATATTAAAACGCTAATGCATTATTGTTAATATTGAGATTTTTTTTTATTAAAAAAATATTTATATTTTTTTCTTATATAGTGCTTTTAAATGACAGGAAAAGTAAACAGAAATGTAAAAAAGTTTTCAATATCAATGTCAGGATAAAGAACTTTCAATTTGTATTTATTTCTGAGATGAGTAATTTTCAAAAATCTTGGAATTATTTCGAACTTTTGTTCTCATCTTCGTTGATAAAGGTGTTCTAATAGACACGTTTCGAGCAAGTACCCTCTGGTCATCATCAGGTGTCCATAGATTGGCTGTTGTGGATTATTTTGTTGGCTATTGCAAAATATCCTGTGAAATCAGCTATTGTTCTTTCATGTTGGATTTGGTTCATCACTACCACATCCAAAGCATGAACTCATGACCACTAGATGATACTAACACATGTATAGCCAACTACTATATCCACTACGCCACCATCTCAAAGGACTTTAGTGGTGTATTTTTGGAGCCTTTTATATTCAGTGTCAGATGGAATTTAACAACTGGATTATGTTAATGGGTTCGTGCCACTTGTCATAATTTGTATTTATTTCTGAGATGAGTAATTTTCAATAATCTTGGAATTATTTCAAACTTTTGTTCTCATCCTGGTTGATATAGGTGTTATACAGACATAACGTTTTGACCAAGTACCCTCTGGTCATCATCCAGTGTCCATAAATTGGCAGATCATTTCATACTAAAGCTCCTGCTTTTGTACATCAGAGCTCTATTCTTGAACCTAAATTACAAGTACAATTTACTTCTGTGTTAGTAGCAAGTTCAACAAACTCAATAAAGTAAAACTGGTAATTGTTTTTAAAAAGGACTGCCAATCAGTGGTTAAATTTAAATGGGACAAGAAATGGCTTGTAAATTTTAACACCTCCAAAACAAAAAACTACTTTCCTTTAATCAGCATAGAGAACCTTTTCTGTCTGCCATCAACATGACTAATGCTAGACTTCAACAAAGCAACACACTGCTTTCTTGGTCTAACATTTTCCACTGACATGAAGTGAAGTAACTGTATTTAATTGTTATGTCTACTGCTAAGAAAGTTGGCTCACTGTGTCATGCCAGAAAATTTTTCTAGTCAGGATTCATTTCATACATTTATAAATCTACCATTTGTCCATGCACATCTGGTCTGATGCTTCTGCTGTATATCTCGAGATTCTTGACAAAATCCAAAGAAGGTCTGCAACGTATTCAATCCTGACCTGGCATTTCAACTTCAGTCACTTTCTCACTGATATGGCTTCCCTTTGTCTTTTTTACAAATATTTTTATGATAACTGTTCTAACAAGTTCTTTTTATTCCCTAGTGCCTTTGACTACATGAATTTAAGTGCATTACTAGATTAGCAATTAAGTATCACTGGTTTACTGTTGAACTAGTTAAATGCAACTGCTTCTTTTCTAACAGTTTCTTCACTCACGCTTCTCACCTATGAAACTTGCTTCCGATTTCTTGCTTTCTTGTCTCCTACAATCTTCAAATATTTAAATGCAGCTTCAATCACTATCTTCTATCTTCCTGAACCCTGTTCTTTTATTGTCCTTTCCTCACTAAAGTATTTTCACTCTCTTTCACTTCCTGAAGCATCTTGCATCCTAATGACATTATTGCCTTGCTTGGGACAAAAACAATTAAAAAAATTAAAAAAAGAAAATAAAAAAAGAAAACTTTTTAAAACAACCTTGAATGACACTAATGTCTTACTATTATGTGGGAGGTATTCCTGCCACACCATGTATTTATGTATACAAACATTTCATATACAATTGTCCCAAAAATTAATCAAAGAATTTGTATATTAAACACTTTTCACAAACTACATTATATAAGAAAAAAGGTTAAAAATATTATAGTATCATAAGTACATGATCTAATAAAACATATTTATGTACAATTCAATAAAAAATAGATTGTGTGTATAGTTGAATTTTAATATGGTAAATAAAAAAAGAAAGCAATATTTTGATAAAATTGCTCCAAACACTGCATCCAACAACAACAAACAAAAATTGAAAATTACTTAAATAAAACTCAAATAATAAAACAACAAAACTTTAGTATGAGCAAAATTATTAGCACAGTTACAATTTTCTCATTGTAAAACAAGAATTCATATATTTATGAAAAGTTCATTGATATACAGTTTCTAGAAGATTCTGTTCTTGAAAATTGTGCAAAATACTTTTCACTTGAAAGAACAAAAATTTAACGATTCATATTTGTCTCACATGCATGCAGCAACTGACACCATTGCCAATGACAAAAAAAATGTATAGCCCCTAGAAACAAAATTGTAAAGTGTCATAAGAAGTGTATAACAAAATTACCAGTATCATCTTCCTTAGTCAAATGCATATGCCATTATTTAGAGACTGGCACTGTAGTGAACAAGTGGAGAAGAGGCCATAAACAAAAATTTTCAGAACAAAGAATTCAGAATAGTGTGGATTACACAGAATAATTCCAGAGTGTCCAATAAATAAATAATTGATAGATTACCAGATGTAGGTAAAAAAAATTTCTCAGCAAATTATGTGTAAAACTCTTGAAAGAGAAAACTTGAAAACAATACATGCTAGAAAGATGCCTCTTTTGCAGCCTCACCATTTCAAGGTAGGTTTGAAATTTGCTAAAGATCATATTAAGAATGATGAATTCTGTAAGAACATATGGTCTGATGAAAGAAAAATTTATTTGGTCCTAATATGTCATATATTTGGAGGAAATGTGAAGTTCATCTACTGAAGAATACTGATATTTTGAGCCACAACTTGAAATCTGCAAAGGAACTGAATCTAGGATGTTGTTGAAGCATCAATGATACTCAACATATTTCAAATTTAGTGAAAAAATAGTTGGAGAGAAATAGGATTGATGTTTTACCAATGCCAGCTCAAAATACAAACATTAATCTGATAAATTTGTAGAAATGGTTGAAAGTGAAGGTAAGACAAAGAAATCCTAAGTATCTCCAAGAATTAGAAGATATTTGTCAAGAATGGAAGAAAATAAACTAAAATATGAATTCCTTGTAAAATACAACCATGAAAAATGCAAATATATGCACTTTATATAAAGTGTACATGTAACATTTGAGACAAAGCCAATACTTTAAGTTAAACAAAGATGACAAACCCCACCACCAAAATAGAATTAAAAATAATCTAAATAAATGAACAAATTAAGTAAATACTTCAAAAATTAACAAACTACAAATGCACACATAAACACAAGTAAATGTAACAATAATCAACAATAAATCATTTTTGTAATCAACAATGAATAAAAAGTTAACAGCATAATAAAATCGCTACAAATAACTGTATTTGAATTCATAATTATTTCTACTCAGTAGCCTCTAAAATAATTTTAAACATAACCATTACCACCCACCCAATAACCATCAGAATAACACAATAAAACTTACTACCTATAATGCACCATTGACCAGCATATATAAATAGTAAACACAAAACACATGGCCTGAAAATTGTGTTCAAGCTTGAAACAGATAATGTTCACTTACACACACATGCACACAATCCTTGTAGTGTCTTCTGGATGATAACAAATGTTAGTGTAACAACAGTATGTGTACAGAGTGCTAAATAAAACATATATACAATCACCAATACATATATCAATATGTGTGTTTATAAAAATTATTTAAGTATAAACCATATTTTAAAATAGCATTTAGCTCAATGAACACTTCATTGAGGAAAGAATTATTTCAACAATAATAAATTTGTCAACAAACCCTTGAAATTTCTTTCCAACTTCATCTGACTTGGACTTATTTCATAATGACTTTATACTTTGAAATCAAAGGAAAATCATTGAATATCTTTTGCACTTTTTAATAAGAATTTAGAATTTTATTTTAGACAAATTTCTCAATTATATTTGAAAAGCATATTTTAAAACCTGAAGTGCATTACTATACAATGAAATTTTGATAATTTCAGCTCTGATATTAATAGTATAATTTTAAAAGTATAGATAAAATATATATACAAACAATTTAACTCTTTTCCCCATATATTTACACACGTGGTTGGGTGAAGTACAGACAAAACAAAACCACTCTGACATAGTTAAGTAATCTTATTACACTTGAAATTAAGAGAAATTACTGAGCATAGTTCAGGTTGATTTTTAAAAATACCTGAATTATAGTAGCAATAAGAATATTCTAAAAATAAATTAAATGATTATACTGCCACAAAGCAATAATTGTACAAAGCGCTTTCATACAAGCTTACAGTTGATCCAGACTAATCTCTGAATAAAATATAGAGAACCTTTCTAATATTACAAAATGAATACTTAAGTATATAAACAAATACAACCCAGGTCAGTTATATGATCTTAAAAGTAAGTGTGTGAATAGACATTATTTAAAATATCCAGGACTGACAATAAGTAAAGAACTTTAACAATAAAACAAACATTAAAAATTGAGAAAAATGACAGTGCAAGTCTATCAGAGACAAACAACAGTAAAAAGCCAAAGAGAACTGCAGATCAGTTAATGAATATGCGTTTCTGTATACATAATTGAGTCCTTAATTTTTACTGCATGTTTTATTGCTTCGCTGCAAACACACCTTGTTACCATGGCTACTTGCTTTGTCTCTACATTTTCAATTTTATGTCTCAGCAAATTCAACACACATTAACAAGAGCCAACATTGCACCAACAATATACAAATATCGCTTTAAACATGGGAAGAGATTCAAGATTCTTGGCTCTAATTCTTTATTCATATGTTGTCTCCATTTTTGAAACACTTCTCAGAGTTAATAAGCTGTTGTTTGTTTCATGATATAAAGTCAAATGAAAAATCATTCATACTGCTACACTCATACAAAAACTTTTCAACGGAAGAAATTAAAGTACAAAGGTGGCTCAATTTAGTCTAACACAATTATTACAAAGATTTTTATATGGAATTTTCCATGTAATATTGGATCATATGATTCAGAAGTGTTGGAGTAAAGTTATTGACAAAAGATGAAATTTATCACTAGATAAATGATGATGTGGGAAATAATGATCATTATATGTTCTCCTTTATAAAATGAAAACTATGAGAACTATATAGAATTATGGATATAAAAGTATCTTAGGTCAAGAAACTATTCTTATATACTGCTACTGCCTGCTCCTAAGATATAATTTTCAGAGCCACCAAAAGTACTGTATCATTTTTTTTTTTTTTTTAAATCATATCACCCTGGGCAAGGCGGTAAGGCCAGTGGTGTGCAGGGGGCTACGTAAGAGTGAAAAGATTGGAAAAGAGAAAACCGGAAACCACATCCTAAACAGGGAACAAGGGATGAGCCTCTAAACCTGTTCAATAGACGTGGGTGGAGTGTGAACCGGGTGATAGTTCAGTCTATCTACTCCAATTGAAAAAAAAAAATAAACAAAAAGGAAAAGTGAAAAAATATAATTGATTTTCTGCACTATTGTAAGAACTGCAACCTTGAAACTTCTGAATATCGTTTCTTATGTCTTTGTCTATAAGTGTATCAAATTTGATTAAAATCAGACCACTCCTTCTATAACCCGATTTTTTCGATTATCGAAATTTATCGGGGGTACCTTGACACAAAATCTAGCTAAGAACACTCACAGACGATTATAGTACAACTGTGTAAATTTTCAAGAAAATTGGTTCAGCTGTTTTGGAGTCTATAGGTAATGGACACACAAACACATACAGACATACACAAAGTTCCATTTATAAATAAGTTTAGATTAGATAATCTTTCAAAATGGTTACTCCTCTTGGTACACACAGAAAGCAAAGAACTGTTATATATAGAATTTCTTGTTGGAGAAAGAGAAAGTATTATAAACATTTACAAGAAGTTGGTGAATGTTTATGGAAAGGTTGCACTTAATATAAAAACTGATCTTAGTGACAGGGTCCACTGTGGTAGGCCTGCTACTGCTGTAAATGAAAATGTAATCAAATAGACATGCTCTCATTACAGATGACAAAAGAAGCTCTATAATGAAACTGTTAAAGCTTTCAGGTAAATCATAGTAGTATATGGTTTAAGATGCCTCTTGACTACTCAAAGGTCTGTACAAAGTGGATTACTAGAATGTGAACATACTTTATAAAGAGTATATGGTGCACTTTCAGTCTTTCATTTGTTTGGGTTCATGAATGGGGCACTCAAATTTTAGCGGTTCTACAGTGATACAAATCAAAAATCAGCCAAAAAGCTTCTAGGAGTATCCATGCCCTTATTCAAAGATGAAATATTACAATTAAGGTGTGAGTAGCAAGGATTAACTTTGGAACCCTGAAACTTTCATGTTTATTTTGCTATGGTTTGTATACTTCTATTAAATCTGTTTTAATTAAAGAAGAAAACCTTTTGACCAACCTTTGTATTTTTACATAATCAATACACTTTCCACCAGATTTTAAGTAAAAATTCCTATCAAAACAAGTACATAATTTTTATTAATATTGTTAAATTATATTTTCCAGTTTCTTTTCTTTATTTAGTGTACATGTTTTTAAAATATCTTGCAATTACTGAATTAAAAAGCTAAAAAATTATGTGGCCACAATTTTCTCTACAGTAAGAGTGTATACTAATCATCTTTAATCGATTGTCCTTGTATTTCTTTCTGTTGCTTTACCTGACTGACTTTTAGTATATGTATGCACATAATATACTAAAATAGATAAAAATCAATATCAGCTGCAAGCTTAATTTAAAAAGGCTATAACATTTTCCTTTCCAATATTTCATTTTAATCTATTTTCTTAAATGAGAAAGTAACCCTTATATTCAATAAAGAAAATGAACAATGAAACTTACTGAGATGTCAAGAAGTTGATACACAAAATACTTTATTCAGGCATATTGTATTGTACTGTACTTGACATTCATACTCATATGGTCATACATTATCACCAGAAAAATCAATTATATTTATTCTCAAAAACCGTACAAGTTGCTTACCTCTACAGTATAATGTTTTGGTCAAAATATGAAATATAAAAATCTACATACTGAAGTTTACTTGTCAATAACTCATGTCAAGCCTATAGGAATTTCTATTTCTGTAGAAAAAATTAAAATTAATTAAATAAATCAACACTATCATACATAACTAAACTGTTTTAAAGCATTTTTATTAGGAAAGAAACAAGTTTTTATTCAGATGAATTTGATCCCTTTTAACAATTCAGTCTAATAATTTTAAGCTTGTCAAATCACTTATCACTGTCAAGTTTTTCACTCAGAGTATACACTCATTTACAACTTGAATACTTCTAATTGCTATACAAACATTGACTTAATATCAAAATAACTAGTTATTTGTATCTGAATTTATCGAATTTACTCATCTAGAAAGTTACAAAAATCAAAACTGTTTTTTGCTCATAATTAATACTCATCTTTATGATAAACTCACTGAAAGATAAGAACATTTATCCATTGAAATTTTAAAAACTTTTTGCTAGTTTATCTTTTTTTTTAAAGCCTTGTCTTTTGTAAAAAAAGGAAAATATTTATACTTAAATTCATTCATTTCGAGTAATAGTTTTTATTTTATTTTTATTATTCTTTCTTCTCACTACCATTCTGCACTATATTCTGCAAGTATATTAGGATAGTTTATAACATTTGACTAGCTCTTCAATTTACTTTATTTTGCTACAAAAAAATCTTTTGTTCCTTGGATTATTTGATTTTAAAATACTGTGAGAAATCAGTTAAGTGCCATACGTGATACACACTTGGGTGATCATGTCTCGAAAGAGACATGACTGACTGGGCAGAAGATTATCCCGCAGTAGGTTGCCATTGCTTTCTGTGGTAAACTGGTTGCTGACCAAGGCTATAGAACCCAATCTGTCCTGTTATTTAACCCATAACTGGAAGGAAGGGACAGATTAATACCTTTCCCAAGGGTATTTGCGCATAAGTGAATGCAATGAATTCAGCTGGAATTCGAACTCGGCTCCCCGATTTCTCACTCCGAGCCGATATCCAATGCACTACAACGCACTGTGAGAAAACCTTATATTTATATATTGTGATCATTTTAAATTATGCATTTCTAACATGAAATAAAAATATTAATATACCAGTTTCATTTTTACAAAGCTAATTTGTTTTCATATATATATGCCTATTTATTTGTACACAAAGACATGCTAGTCATAAAGATGTACAATACATTCAACACAACTATATAATTTTTAAAAGACAGGTAGTTGATTGTGTTAGTTATATAATAAAGTGGGTAGGGATATTAACAAAATTTTGCAACTTTCTCAAACCATTACTCTCAGCTCCTTTCCACTTTCTTGGTTCTTGTCTTCCTCTTAGTTTTAATTAAAATCAGTCATTCCACCATTGCTGTCTCAATGCTGATTTGCTAAATTAAATATTTTCTTCTAGTTCTAATTTAGCATTTGCCTACATTTGAGATGAAAGAACAACCATTAGCTAGTGAAACTCAAAATTGTTGAAAAATAGCTTACTTCAATTATTTAAGGACTACAGTTCAATTTCCATTGCTGTAAATTCATCACCTGTTATATGAAGATTCCTTGAATACATAAATTTCTATCCCCCCTAATCAAATAATTGATCTCCACTGACTTATAATTTAAAAACAAAAATAGATAAATACTAATACTATAAATTAAATTGTTCAGGACAGTATTAACAGAGCTGGAGATTTAATTCATTATAAATAGCAAGAATAAAACAATTTTAGAAGTAAAATATGATAAATACAGAACATGAAGAGAGGTTGGCTTTACAAATGTTAAAAGATACACATTAGGAAGACAGATCTAATGAGACATAATGACTTCTACTTAAACAGCAGTCAATGTCTACAAAATCTCCTTTAAAGCATACAAGATTTGCAAAAAGAAATTCCAATCAATGTTCTTTTTTTTTTCATTACAAGTGCCATTTTACAAACATTTTATACCTTTTTCCTTCTCTTTCTTTGCAGCCAAGTTTTTAACTACTTTAATTACAAAAATTGTCAGAATGAAAAAACAAAACAAAAAATCATAAGTAAATAATGGGGTAATCAGTGAAATCATGTGTTTGTGTGTACATAATTATCACTGTTGAAAAGTAAAACTAATTACAAAAAAACAATTTAAACTTTTGAAATAAGTTCTTGAAAACAGAAAGCATTACAAGTTGGATACTAAATAAACATATTAAGAAAAATAATAAGAAAATCAAATGTCTGGAATAGCTTCATGTGTTTGAAGCAATATTTGTATACTCTAGGACTAATGTTAATAGATCCTATAAATGAACAGGATAATTTGCTGAAGTAAACAAATATAAAAATTAGCTATGCTAACAAGTATAGGGTGCTTGCAAAGAAATAATAAAACATGCAATAACAAATCTGAGAAAAATATTACAATTGAGTCTATCAAAAACAAAACAGTCACCAAGTAAAAACAGATGAATGTAGACCAGCTTATGCATGTGTATTGATGTATGTGTGAATGAATATGTTAAAGAAGAGTTATATATGTCTATGTGGGTTATCCAACTTGACATTGTTAAAAAAAATCAAGGGGGGGGGGTCCTCAAGCCGATAATACAGTGTACATTTCTCTCTCTGGTCTCTTTTACAGCTTTTTAACTCTGGCCATAAGATGTAGTTCATATGTAGGTAAAAGTGTCCCTCACAGGGGCATGTTCATTTTCATGGTTTTCTGTTTTGACTTATTGTACTCTCTCATGCATGCTAGTTTCACGTTTTTTCCTTTTGTCACATGTAATTCCTTTGTTATTAGTTTTATACTTATTACTCATTTTTACTTGAACTCACATTCATTCTGCCAATATTATTTGTGGGATAAATTTTCCAGGAACCTGTAAATATTTACTCTCCAAAGTGTTGATTCCTGCAATACCTCTGTAATATGTCACACATGTGTGATTTTTACTGATATATATGTACATGCTTTAATATGGTTCCCTTACAATATATTTATGTATGAAGATATATAGTTAAAAAGAAGTTTTACAAGTAATTATCAGTAAGCGTGCAATATATTATGGTTCACAAATTTATAAAAATAGCATGAAATACTTTTAGAAATTGAACACCTCAGCCTTGAACAGAATAGACACACTTGAGCACTTACAAACTGAGAATTTTCTAAAAGGTTTTTCTGGCACAATATGACTATTACAGATATTTACCAAGCTGAGCTTAGTCTGGCACAAAGTTATAAGTGTAGGACACCCAGTGAGGACTGAACTCATTACAGTAGTAATGATTTGCAAGATAGGTTTGTTAGCCATTACTCTATAGGAAGATGGTCAACATGACCATTATATTAGGGCCACAGTTTTCAAACAGAAATAGAAAAAATAGCTACTCTCTTCCTAGCAGACCCAATATGTAAACAATGAAATTAAAAGATTTGTAATTCTTATAGACCCATATTCTAAATGATTAAGTCCTAAAAAGTTACTGATTATACTAAAGCACCTAATCTCAAACTATTTATCTTTGACCTTCTATAATATATGAATTTGAAATCCACTAGCATCATTGTTTAGGGCTTAAAAATATATTGTTATGACTAATAGTAATCTATAAATTTACACGTTAAATGAAATATTTTTTATTTACTTAATGTTTTCATTAAGCAAAAATAAAGTAAAACAATAAAAATAAATTTTGAATATGAGATATGTATCTTGAGGTGGTCATCATTAACTCTTGTATAAATGAATATGAATATAAAAACCCAAAAGTAGGTACCTCCAAAGATTTGCTAAAAATACTATGATAAAAAAAATGCCCCAGACTTTAAAAAAATAATGTTTTATAGTTAACATTTTTGTTATTATGAAGCAGGAACATCAATGAATGTTTTAATTGTTAAATTATATTTTGTTATCCTTTGTAGAACTTACCAAAGTTTGGTTAAAATTTTTTTTTCTTTTTGCATCAATAGGAGGGGACCAAAATTAGTATAGAAAATTTCAGTGTTTTTTTTTGTAGTGAAAACACATTGATTTGGAAATTTTTGCAAATATCAAATAATGGTTGGATTTAATGAAACTTTCAGGACTTATTCACAAATGAATGAAATTATTTGAGAAATGTTTCTTTTTTTAAAAATCTTGGTAAAAACATTTTCTTTTAACATCTGTTACACCCACTTAATTTTATGAAATGAAGAAATTCATTTTTGTAAAGCTTAATGTTTATATTAGTTATACACTGAACTCCTTGGAGAATATGAATCAGCAATTTTTTTTTTTTTTTTGTAAAATAGGACCACCAGTTTCCAAAAATCTACTCTGAATCATAAAATAAAAAAATACAAAACTAAGATATTTAATTAGAAAAGCATCTAATGGCTTTTATGAATAAAATATTATGGACACTATTAAGAAAATTATTATGAACACTATATATATATATATATATATATATATATATATATATAATACTAAAATTATTATTAACACTATATAAGAAAAAATGTTTTCAATGAATAATTAATTTTTACAAGAATTGTTTTGATTTTTTAAAATTTTAATTAGAATAATTTATAAGGTTTTAAATATTTTCAATTTCTGTATTACTTTGTACTAGTTAAGTGATATCATTAAGTAAAAACTATATTTACTAATTATAAATGGAAAAGCTTACTACAATTCAGTGACCAGCCCTAATATTCAAAAAAAGAAATTTAATTTTTTTTATGTGCATAAACATGCCAATTTTTGTAAATACAGACATCCATACACAACATAAAAAGTAAAAATGATAGCTATAATAAATTTAAAGCCAAAGTACTTAAAATTCAATAAAACATTCAATTATAGAGAATATTTACATTATTTTTTAAGATTACTAGCTAGTTAAAAATGATATAAAAATGGTGTTCATGTTATATTCCTCAAGCAATTCTCACAGATATGTCCTCAGTAGAAAAAACATAAATTAATTCACAGCTGGAAGTAAAATCTGTCAACCTGTCAGCACCTTAAACACCTATGCATTTTCATGGCATTTTAAACTAAAAGTTTTGTTTTTTTATTTAATCATTTAGACAGAGGGAAGTCACATCATATTGGTCAGAATATGACAGAAGTCAAGACACCAGATCATGACCAATTACATTGCAGCTCTTTCTTTGGATTTTATCAAAAACCTTGATATGAATAGCAAGAGCACCCAAACCAGATATGGCAACAAAATTAAATACAAGGACGAATGGTAGATTTACAAATGTGCAAGATAAATTCTTGCTCAACACAGAGACCCAACTTTCCTAGCAGTAGATGCAGTTATAGATTCAATATATTTGTTCTACTTCTGGTTGGTTGCAAAAGTGAGGTCAAGGAAGCACAGTGCGTTGCTCTGAAGGAGACCTGCAACAGCCATGCTGATGGCTGGCAGGAAAGTTTCTCTATGGTGGTTAAAGAAGAGCTGTTTTGTCTTGGAGGAATTAAAATTTACCAGCCATTTCCTGCCTCAGTTAACCACTGATTGGGGGTCTGTTTCAAGAGCATCAACCAGGGTTACTTTGTCAGCCTTGGCAGATTTACTATTGAGACAAGAGTAAAAGGTGGTGTCACCCACCTAGATGCTTACTTGGGAACTGATGACATCAGGAATATCATTGATGAAGACCAGAAACAGTGTAGAACATAGGATAGAACCATGAGAGACACCCACATTCATGTGAAAGGATCTGGAAGCTTGCCTGTTCAAAACAACCTTCATTTCATGATTTGATAGGAAGGATTGGATTAAATCAAACAATAATCCAGAAATACCACATCCCTGGAGCTTGCACAGAAGGCCAGGATGCCAAACTGTCAAACACTTTTCATTAAAGAGTAGGTCATGTGATGTGAGATGCTTAACTACTTCAGCATTGATTAGAGCAATAGCTAGAGGGGTTAGAAGGTTCACCCAAGTTCTTAAAAGCAGGAACTGCAGATGAGAACTTCCAACAAGCAGGAAACTAAAAGGAAATAATTGTAAAGTTTGTTAAGAACTGCAGCCAGCTCAGGGCATATTTTTTAGGACAATGACTGGAATTCCATCATCTCTGTTTGCCTTATGGGAGTCTAATTTAGAAATTTAGACTAGAGATGGAGTTATATATATGTCACTACATTGAGCCTCGGTTCTAGGTGGGAAAATGGGTGTGGGTACTCCAGATGAGTCAAGTGTTGAGTTACAAAGCATTCAACCTTGTCTGCTGTAAATGTGAGGACTTGACTGAATAGAGGAGGGGTTGTAGGTTTGCTGTTGTTCAGTACACTCTTACAGAGCTGATGGTAATCTCTAGAGCCAAACTTGTGAGATGCTTTACATTGTTTCATTTTATCAGCAAACAAGAGTTTAGCATCATTTAGGACATGCTCACATTCATCACAAGCAGAGACAAAGAGACATTGTAATCAAACATTGCAATCAGCTAGAATAAAATCATCAATTTTTTTTTTTTTTCATCTAGGAGGAGACTTCAGAGGTTGTTGTTTTGAATAGGGAGACTAAAAACTTTGTTTCAAGTGATGTCATAAATGAAATCATGAAACAAGTCTCAATCTGCACATTGATAACAGTAAGATATTTTGTTGGTAGGTGGTTCCTGGATAGTGGGGAAGCAAAAAGAGATGTTTACAGACATCACTGCATGATTAGAGTTGCTAAGAGAACAGAGCTGGATAGCATGGCAAGAGTCAAGGATAGAAGTAAAAGAGAAGCATGTCCTTCATAGTTACTGGGAAAATGTGCAAGGAAATTCGCCACTTGCATGAGAGAAGGAGTGAGTGAAAAGTTCAAAGTTTGAAGACCAATAAGATCAGTGACAGAATGTTTAAGCATGATGGATATTAAAGTCACCAAACACAAATACATTTGCAAAAGGATGAAGTGAAATAGCCTTGTCTATATTGTCAGAAATGCTATCAAGCATACAACAATCATGAGGAAGGGGAGTGATGGAGAAAGAAGAGATAACTTACTGAGCTTAATATAGAGAGACAGAAACACATGTAAGAATGGTCTGGAGAGTCAAGAGAAATCTACCCAGCCAGAGGAAGATGTTTGCAGACATAAACTCCCAGACCATGCATGTAGACATCAGAGTCCTTCCTAAAGAACTGAAGGTAACCAGGAATTGAGAAATCAGGATATGGGATTGCAGAGTTAAAATTAGTTTCACAGAGAGCTAGGATATCTGGGTATTTTTTGATGAGGAAGGATTCTACACTGCAAAAATTAGTACGTATATCACAAATGTTAGTGAAAAAAATGTTGAGGGGTTTAGATGTCTTTTGTTTGGCTGGTTTAGTTTTATATATTTGATTGTTAAAAAAGTAAAAGCTGGAAATATTTGTTTCAAATCAGATTAATTAAACCTTAAATCAGCTAATATTTCTCAAAATTTCAAGAAAGTATATTTTATTTTTGAAAAAAAATTTTTTTTTTAGTAAAGGGGAATTACATTGTGCTGATAGATGGTTAAAAATGGTGCTAAAATCATTGATTCTATTTTCAAAAAAGAAAATTTCTTCCAGGCAATTTAAATTAGTTTTGAAATACAGCATTTATTGGAAATATTAAATTTAACTCATTATCTTAAAATTAAAACTAAGATAATAGCTTCAAGAAAGATTTTTTTATTCTAAAAAAAACTAATTTTAAACTTTAGGTATTATGTTTCTTTGAATGTACCTACTCTAAAACAATTTGTTTAGTCCATTAACACAACAGTCTTTAATCAATGTTTTTTTCTTCCTTTTTGTTGTCAATTTCATTATGGCAAAAGGAAACCGCTTTGATTAAACTAAATGAAATAAAAAAAATACCTCTTCTATGTACCTGATACTTAATATCCATCCCACCCAAAGTTCTAACAAAACAAATTAATTCAGCTGCTGCAACAATACTCAAGGACTTTTTTATTTTTCACTGATGGCTGAAGCAAACAACTTATTTCTATTTGATAAAATCTGCAACATAGTTTTGTACACAAAACCAAATGTTGTGGGTATGCTAAAAACAAACGAAAAGACTTGAGGCAATAGTGTCAACAACTAAAAAAGAAAACAAGGAAAAAAAAATTATTGATAAAGTGAAATTTGTCTTAGAGCCTTATCATTACAAAATTCTTTTTCTACTATTATAAGCTACATTTCTCATCTATACACAATATAAGCCTTTCTGGTCAGTAGAGTTGACAATAGATAATTCAATTTAACCAGTGAAATGCTCAACTGTATACAAGTGACTCACCCAAAAGACTATCAGGTTATTTTTATGTACATTACTATTACAGTACCCTCTAATATTTAAGAAAAATCACTCAAATTCAAAGTTTGAGTTTTCCTTAAACCGTACTAGATATAACTTTATTAATATTAAACAGTAAAGTTAAGATTTAAGTACTTTTTAAGTTAGGAGATAAAATATTTTGAAACATAATTTGCTTAAAAAGTGTCATATAGCTGTGTAAATAGTAGTAGTAATTATTAAACAGGACTTATTTTCAGGGAATATAATTGTATCTTCTGACATTTAATTTTTTTAATGTTTAAAAAAATATTAACAAATATAATATACTCTTGTTTTACTTCAAACACCCAAAAAATATAAAAGTAAGTGTGTGTGTGTGAGTGAAGTGAGTGAGTGAGTGAGGTGATTTCCACCAAGTGTGCAGATACTAAACTCTGATCCTGTTATTTTTTCTGCATGTATGGTACTAGTTATACATTTACTGATCATACACCTAAAAACCAGATATATGTGTATGAAGGCATATGAAGAAAGAAAGAGACTAAGATGAATATACAATTTTAGTAAATAGAATAAAATATAAAACTTAACCCTGAACTAACCTTAAATCTATTGCTTTAAAGTATATATTTTTACTAGATAAGCGACATCACAGACACAAAATGAAGAGATAGATAAGTTATACAAATAATTTATTTGCCATCAAAACCTCTTACTGAAAATGCTAGTGCAGATAAGAGGTATTTTGTATATTTCTTATCTGGCCATAGCTCAATAAAGTCTACTGTAAAGTACAGTTTAATCCGTTCATATTTCACAATTGGGAAAATCAACAAACATATATCAACATTTATGTACAGATGTGTTTATATGCATATTATATAGGTACCACCACTAAAATGCTGAAAAAACAATGCAGTATGAATAAAAAGACCACAAACTTAATAAAAACAAACTTTTTCCATCAACATGTTTATGATATTATTAAGAGAAAAGATCAAAGTATTTTTTAATTATTTTTTAAAAATTTTTAATCCCTTCTAACACGTTCGAAAATTTGGTAAAAAATCTTGTTTTGATTTTAGTTAACATGTAACCAAATCATTATGAGAGTTTATAATGGAAAATGTAATATTACATAACTCCGTTTTTTTCTACTGACGAACACATTAATCTGGAAATTCTTGTAATACAAGACTTATTCACAAATGAATGAAATTATTTTTGAAATTATTATTTTTTTAAAATCTTGGTGAATTTTTTTTTTTTCATCTGTTACTCCCCCTCCACGTAAATTCATGAAATTTTAAGGAATTAAATTTTGTTGCAAAAATTGGCTTCATTAAAACACAGAATTTATTGGGAATGTAAGTCATCTGTTATTTTTTGAAAAATTTTGCCTCTATTTCCGAAAATCTGCTCCCAATAATAAAATACAAAATGCAATATGACTGACATTATTTAATTTTATAAGCTTTTAATTGCTTGAATAAATAATATAAATTTTAAAAAAATTTTAAAAAACACTTCAAAGATTTGTTGGGGTTAGTTTATAAAATTATTAATCAAAGATTATATTTACTAATCGAAAATTAAAAAGTTTAATACAAATTATGCCTCCCTATTTTTAAAATAATTTTTATTTTATTTTTTTGTGTATTTGAAGATTTTTTTTTTGTATGGTAATTTCTATGTATAAATTAAAAGGTCATGTGTTTCAGGGTTTTCTCCCCTTACTGGAAAAAAAAGTTTGTACAACTATGTCACTTGTGATTGCCATACACTTATCTTATCTCACATCTGTAAAATTTGTCAACACATATAGTGGAAAGGTCAGACAGTTGAACTCTTGTGTTTAGTTTTATTCTAAATTCATGCTATAAATAAGTAATACTTGTGTAAATCAGATTAATTTAACATTAACTTTGCTAATTTTTTAAAAATAATATGTCACAGAAGTATATTTTATTTTTGCAAGATTTTGAAAACTGAGAATTAACTTTTCTTTACAAAAGTGTCAATCACTTGAAAATGGCCGAAAAATTTTTAAGTTTTTTTAAATTTCAAAATTTTAGATTTCAATCAATATAATTTCTGTTTGAAATGCACCAGAGTATTTTGCTTACTGGAAATAGTAAATTTAATCATTTGGCTTTTAATTAAATCAAAAATAAGTTTAAAGAAAACTTATTTTTATAAATTCAATTTAAATGTTAGTTAACAAAAATGAGTGAAGGTACCTATATATATATATATATATATATATATATATATATATATATGTCTTGTTGTTTAAAAGATTATTAATACTTATGAAGCTGCATTAGTTATATTGGCAATGATAAACTTTTTGATTATACCACTGGATAGTCCAAGAGACATATGGCCTAGTGAATTAAAGCATTAGCTTCATGGGAACTGTAAGTTCAGTCCTTCAGTTGGATAGAGAGAAGTCATAATCTGGTTCAGTAGAAGAAATAGATAAGTGACAAAAGTGAATAGATTAGAGAGATATCCCCTAATCACAAAAAACTGAATGAGAACGAACAGTCAATCCCCACTAACTGAATAAAGGATTTGGTTAAAATTCTAAGAAGTTTACTAATTATGATGGACACCTGAAGAAATTCAGAGAGTACAACAAAAATACAAGTATAACAATCAAGATGAGCATATTAGTTTGAATGGCAATGCCTATAATGATATACAATTTATAAACCACAAATCATTGCTGTTAGTATCTATGCAAAAATAGACCAGTATTTTATAATCCTCAGTCACAAACAAATTGTTTTTACTTTTAGTATAGAACTTGCAATGAATTAAATTTCTTTATACTATTTTAAACTTAAATTAGATTGACTTCAACAAAATCAAGTAGTTCAAGAGTTACAGTCGAATTACATGATTCAATATAAAATAATGCATATAACAAAAGAAATGTTATCAAAATTTAATGCAGTTTGGATCAGAGTAAACAAATTGCATTTAGCATGTGTAGATAAACTGGCTGATAAATGAAAAATCAATGGTAATGTATTATCTGCCAAACAAATTTCATATATTTCTTATATTTACAGACACAGATGGTCCTATGAAATATCAATTGCAACTTGGTTGACACTCAGCCTGTAAAAATATTGTAAGGATTTTTTATGGTTGTCAACAGCTGTGAAAAAATAATCTTGAAGATAATAGTAGCTGTTCCAACTGATTACAGAAATAGATAGATGCTGAGAAGGAATTATCTTTTCAATGATGCTATAGAAACTTGGTAAGCAATATTGAAAATAAAAAAAATTATTAATAAGTATAACAGTGAAATAACAATGACAAAATTTAAAAAAAAAGAAAAACCCACTACAGAAAAGTCTATCAAGTAATTATCATCTGATAATGTATTTATTTTAGTAAACATTTAAATTTATTATAAACTCAGACATAGTATATAGTTTATATTTATTTTTATAGCTAAAATTTTATTTATTCACATTAGTTTGGAAATCTACTCATCTCAAAAAATGTTCATGAAATTAGTTATCAAATTTCCAAATAAGTTAATCATAGTTTTCTCTATAGACATTATAATTTTAGTTTAAATTATCATTATTCTGGAATAACATTCATATAAGAGTTACAACCATCAAATCAAAATCAGAAACTATTTTGGATTTTGTTCAGATATTTCTATACATAATTATTGGACATTAAAATATAAAGCTTTTCACTAGTTGTTATGTTTATTTTTCAACAATTATTTTCTTTTACTATCTTAATATTTTATTCTTCACATCTCAAATAATTTGGAAGCAAAAGTTCTAATAAAAATTTTACAGAACACCAAAATTCCATGTTATAGGGTTTGCTGTTTTATTTTCCCCCCTATAATGAAAGAGGAAATGTGAAATAAATTCCTAGTTTTATTACTTAAAAATTTAGAAAACAGCTCCATCTTACTTAAATTTAGCTACTTGTTAAAGGTGCATGTTTATTGAAGGATTAGTATCCTTATTCAAACATATATTACTGCAAGTGATATAGTTTTAAATACCTTCAATCTCTTACCTATGAAGTCAGCAATCTTTTTACCCTTGCAATCAAGATCACCTATTAATGATTGGACAGTGGTTCAGATGCTATAAATAAGATTAAAATGTGGGAATTATTCATTTAAATACTGGGTGCAATTGTCACCATTATATATTTTTAATTTCGTGCATGCTTGTTGTTTGCTTTTGATTTTGTTGAGGCACAGTCTGTGAGAAAAAGAGCACCATGAAGAAATTTTGGAAATGGCATACTGTACTGTTTGGCATTCACATCAGAAGCTTTAATACAAACATTTCAGAGTGTTTTTATTGGGGAGGGGGTTAATCTGAAAAAGTGCAAAGGATTTGGTTAGAATTGGATGAGTCTAATAGTAATTAGAAAGGTGTTTGGAATATTCACTAGTGATGGTGATATTAAGCCTCCATTGAACTTCCAACGGAGCTTCAAACTCAACACAGAGGACTACATCAAGTGCCTTGAAAAGGTAGTGCTGCCTTGGGTCAGTAGAGTAGCTTCTAAAAGACCCTATATCTGACAACAGGACTTTGCACCATGCCACACAAGTAGGAGAACCTAGTCCTGGCTGTCAGACAATTTCTGCAACATCACTTCTTACATCTGACCCCTAACTCCTGAGACTACCACCTCCTTGATTATTGCTTGTGGGGCTCAGTTTAGTGAGAGAATAACAAAACTTGTAACACCAAAGATGAACTGAAGGCAAGGATTATGGCAGCATTCACCAACTTAAACAAGGAGACCATCCATTACAGGAGAATCCAAATGTCATCTGAAGACTACAAATGAAGCTAATGACAATGTTGTTGAATAAATTTACTCTTTAGTATTTCAAGATATTTTTGTTTAATTTTGGTAAATATATCTATTAAAATGAGATATTGTTATTTTCATTTTTGCATAATTGAGACAACAATACATGCATTGTACCCTGTATATCAGGTTATATTCTGTATCACTGAATAATGTATGAAAAATCATTTGTGCTTAAGCAAAGATTCCAATTAGAAATCAAAGAACTTAATTCAGCTGCAATTTATTTCAATTAAAACATTTTTGAATTTATTAAAACAGAGAATCTTTAAAACATAAAATGTATGAATATGATGCATTGAATGATCTTCTATGTCTTGTCCTTTCAGGACATAGGCGATCATGGCCTTCCACGTCTCCCTATCCCTGGTGGCTCTTAGCACACTTTCTCCTGTAACATCTCACAGCCCCCGTTCTGTCATCCACCTGCTCAGGCCCTTCAAATGTTATCCACTACTTTCCTCTGTCTCTTTTTCCCTCTATCTGGCCTGTTAGTATCAGGTTCTCCAAGCCTCCTTCCTCATTGCATGTCCCAGAAACTTCAATTGTCTCTTCCTGATGCTCAATATTAATTTCCTTTTTGTTTCCATTCTTTTCAACACTTTGTCATTGCTCACATGCTTGGTCCACGATATCTGCAGCATCTTCCTGTAGAACCACAGCATTAAAAAAAAAATTTTTAAATGGAAAAAAGAATTTTAATGCAAATAGTTGATGAATTAATATACATATACCAATGTTTGGTTTGAAAAAACAAAACAAAAACACCTGGAGCCAATATAACAAAGGACCTTACATGATTCATTAATATGGTCATGTGAACAACTCAGAAAAAGGAAAACTGTTCACAGACTGATTAAATGTAGTTTCCCAATATTTGCTCATGGGGTGGTCAAAATTCTTTCACAGGCTAGATCTGGTTTTACATATTTGGTCAACCTTAAGAACTAATCAATCACACTGACCAATCCAAAATTAAAATTACAGGTTAAAAGACTTGGACACCTCAAGTGAATATTATCTGATCTAGAGAAACTAAACTGTTTTAGTCCTTATTTGCATAATGAATATTAAATACTTTTGAAATTGTGACATTAATAAACAGATTGTATATAAATTTATAACCTTTAACAAATATATGAAATGAAGATGCTTACACACAACATTCATAACTACATTTAAGCATTCAGTCAGTCATTTAAGTGCCTTATGTGATACACACTTGGGAAATCATGTTTCAAAAGAGACATGACTGACTAGGCAGAAAATTTTCCCGCAGTAGGTTGTCATTACTTTCTGCAGTAGACTGGTTGCCAACCAAAGCTATAGAACCCAATTCGTTCTGCTATTTAACACATAGCTGGAGGGAGAAGCAATGGATTAATACCTTTCCCAAAGGGTATTTGCATGTAAGGAATGAGAATTGAAGTCAAAATAGCTTCTTCTAAGTTTTTGGGGATGTAAACTTATTTTACTGAAGCTGACAAGAAATGGTAACAATTTCATTTTTTGGTCTACATTAGTTTTGCTTAGATATATTTGAATTTTATTACAAATGAAAAAAATAATGGTGATTTTTTTGAGGGGAGAGGAGATGCAGGCTTCACTGGGGAGCAACCTACTCAGCCCATATAAATCCAGTAATTTTTCAAAGTCAGTCAATTTCTTCTGCTAAGCTATCTATTAACAAATACATTGTTGTATAACAAGTAATATTAAACAAAGTTTGAATTTTCCATACTTTTTTTACCACACTTATTTGAATCTGAATTTTATAGAATTTATTCAAGCAACTTAAAAACTAGGAAAATTAAAACATTTGTCACTTTTAAAGGAAGGCATTTTACACTAGAATTATTAGGTCACATCTACAAATTAATGAATAAATCCTTATGAGAGAGATGTAGTAAATAATTATTTGAATTTTTTTTTTTATAATCGTTTCACTCTGAGCAAGGCATTTCATATTCCAAAGTATTGTGTATTGACTAGTATGGCAGAGAATTAATTCCAAGTTCTGGTCACAATAAATCTTCATGATTAGAGAAAGAATTTATGTTTGATGATACTGTAACTTGCTTATTTAATCATTATTAAATAGATTCTAAACAGTTATAAAAACATAATATGCAGGCTTTAAATATGATTTACAATCTAGAAACATTGTTCTAAATTGACAACCATAAATATATGACTGCAGTTCACTTAGATTACTATCACTTTTCAGTAAAAAGAGATTTATACATTTTCAGATTCTGAAACAAAACTCAAGTACTGAATTGAAAACTTGATTATGTTTTAGAGTGGGTCAGCTACTTAATTTTAAAGGTTATGTATAATGTCTATGAAAAAGTAAAATCAGTAAGGGAAGCAACTCTCAATTTTTATTACATTATTAAAAATATATTACTGAAAAATAATTTATAAAATTAACCACTTAAAGGAAATAATATCTCAATTATAAAACAAATTACATTTTAAATAATAAAATCAATCAATATAATTTATTGAAAAGGATCATTTCCAAAAATAAAACTTTTGGAGAAAACATTCAAACATTTTTAAAGGAATTATGATTTAAATATGAACAAAATAATTAGTAGTCAGCTCTAACAGGGTTCATATGAAAAATATCCAAATTTTACAGAATCTGGATATTTTTGAACTGACAATGCTTTAGAAGTTATTAATGCAATACTAGCTAGCCACAACATACTCAAAATGTTAATGCTTGAAGACAATCACATTTGTATAAATATGGTATTTGAATATTAGGAAGACATTAAAATAAAATTACATCATAAAAACTGGCATTGTTGATAAAAAAAGTAATGAAATTTTAAAGTAACATTTTGCTATAGCACTGTATTGTATTTTTTACATTAATCTAGTATAAAATTTACAGGCAAAAGAATACAATCAAAATTGAAGGTTTTCTTCATCAAAGGAAAATTAGACATTAACATTCAAAACTGATTTAGACAACATGAATAGTTTTCCAATGGAACTGTATAAAAATACTCTTCTGAATGTTCTAAAATTAAACATTAATTGTACAAGTTATATTAACCTCTGCCATTGAAGATAACATACATAATCATTCTGAAGTACAAAAAACCATGTTCGCAACATAAAAAAAAATGCAATGCTGAAAAAATATTTGAATGTTGGTAAAATTTAATATCTTTATGAAGTAATTCTTAAATATCTGGTCAATCATCAACAGCCAACAATGATACACTCATTCACAGAAATAAATATTACATAAAACTCAAAAGAATAAACCATTAAATGTTCATCTCTCAGATATCTTACAATGCATAGAGAATATACATTTTCTACTAAATGGAAACCCTTTCCTAGAATAGAGCAAACAGATGAAGTATTCAGGTATACCTGTAACCATTTCATCATCTGCTTACTCTTTTCACCATGAAACCCTTTTTTGCTATTATTGTAGAACATTTGTAAAACCATCTGAAAGAAAGGGCAACTGTACTGGCAGACAATCTATTTTAACAATGAGTAAGATTAACCTCTGATATGCAGTGACATCACAGCTTAACCATCAGGAAGAGTGGCTTTTATCAAAGAATATTTCCAATGGACCTTACAGAAATGATCACCAAGTGATGAACATACATATGTTGATTAGAGGATATTTTATAAATATTGCAAAGTCTATGTTTTACCATAAGTATATTCTTTAGTATAAATTACTTCACTTTGTTTACTTTTTATTATACTGTTTTTATTCATTGTCCACTAAACTGAAGAAAATCATAATACAGAAATAATTTCAGATGATTTTTAAATTTGAAATCTTTTCATTGAAAGTTTGTTTTCATAAATGATAGCTGATCAGATTGCCAAAAAAATTATGCTTCTTATCGCTAGCATTTGTTATTTTTTTTCTACCCATTTTAGTCCACTCTGAATTTTTTACTAGCACATAATAGTAGTAATAATATGCTTTAGTTGATCACAGTATTATTAATTTTTGTATACTTTTGTACTTTATTGGCCAGTGCTTTCTCAATTTATGTTTCAAAAGTAATGAATAACAGTAGTGTTATTAACCTTTAACACTCTGCATTATTCAATATTTTCCTTTCCACTGCATTGTTTTTCAAGGCTCTGCTACTGCATTTCAGTCATGGTATTTTCTGTTGCCATAGCAGCATATGACAACACAACTGAAAAATCAAACACACTATTTGTCAGTCATGTGAGTCACTTGTAGTAGCAGTATAACGTTTTTGCTTTGCAAGCAAAAATCACATCCAGTATGTTAAGTCTATTCCTTCTGTTCACAACAAGGTAAACCTGTAGAATAGGTAAACCTGCAAGTGTTACATACTTAACCTATCAAGTACTGTTGGTTAAACTTTAACTGACCTGCACCCACCCAAATCAATTTATTTACTGCAGACCCCAAAAGATATTTTTCTGTTTTATGCCAATGAGAGCTTGGTTGATGACATCTTCAATACCTTCAAATAATTATAACAAGTGGTGTACTCTAAAGTTAGGTACTTACCTACAAGGAAAATATTTATTATGAAGAAGTTCTGAAAAAGTTCTCAGCTCAACCAAGATGGAATTCAAAAAATTCTGATGTTTGATCAGATTTTGAGAAGTGGATTGGATTGAAAATCTTTCAGTTAGCTTTAAGCAACAGCTCATATGTTGGGCAATATTCTAGACTTCATTGTATGTTACTGTTCTTGCTAAGTCTTTGCCAAGTTAAATATTTCCTCTAATTTTTGAAACCGAGACAACTAAACATCGTGCTCACCCTTGATCACTGTCCAACTAAATATGTTTTTCTGCTTAACCATATAAATCCAACCACCTTTTTTATTCATTAGTATATCTTCCATCAACAAATCATTCTGAAACTTATCTAGACCCAACTCCAGCCTGGGTCATCCAAATATATTTTATAATATCATTACTCTGATTTTTATAGACTTCAGCTTTCAAAATAATGTGAATTATAATAACCATTTTTACTCTTTTAGTGTAAACTAACTCTTGTGAGAAGAGTACTAACAACTGCTTTTTAACATATCTATTAATTCACAGAAGCCACAGCAGTTTGAGGATTACTATAAACTGCACACACAACACTTTAAATTTCCTGAGAGACCACATTTATTGATTGTTTTTAAGCCTTGCTTATTCATCTCTTGGCTGCCTTTACAGCATAGGTGTCACACACAGTATATGATCAGACTGTCACTCTAAGCTTAATTCTTCTCTTCAGTGACATATGAAAAATGTTACACATGTGTATGCATACACACATTATTCAATAAAAAGAAAATATTCAATCATATTGCAAAATAATTACCAAATTATTCAGTGTATATAAGATACACTTTTTACCTTAAATTTAATGTCAAAACCCACTTGTTTTAAAATAAATTATAAGAATAATTTCAATAGTATAAGAAAAAAAAATTTAAAAAAGAAATAACAAATCTATTTGCTGAATTGTTGCATAAAATAAAATCTTCAATAATAGCATTTGGGTTAAATGAAAAATATTTTACTTGTATCACTTATTTTAAAAATAAAAATCCTCTTTAAAAACTTTTTCTCCATAAACTGTACTTAATATACAAGTTAACAGTGTTTAAATTTTTACTACAAAAAGTGCTGAAAAGTTCTCAGCACAACCAAAAAGTGATTCCAAATGAAATTTTGATGTTTAGTCATTTGGTTAGATTCTAAGAAATTGGTCATTCTGAGAACTTTTCATTACTCACTTCTACATTAAACTTTAGTTGAAATAAAATTCTAAATTTAAAATGAATTAATAATGAAATATTCTACAACAAAACTTTAAAATAAAACTATATAATTAGATTTTGCAACAGTTAAGTGAATTATTTTTACCTGCTTATTTATTGCAGATAAAACAAAACTGACAAATCAATTTTCATAATACTCATGGAAAAATCCTTTAAAAATGCTCATGTATTTATATGCAATATAATGAAAAGAATTAGCTTAAGATTACTAAAAGATAATGGGAAAGAAAGCACTGTGAAAATTATAAAAAGAGAGTGAACAGGTAAATAGATATGCAGACTAAAGCAAAATAGTATAAAAGAGAAGTAGATAGAATTTTAATGAAATTGTACTGCTGCTGCTTATTTTGTTATAACATTTCATAATGTTGTAAAGATCTTAGAAAACTTTGTATTTTTCTATATTCCCAAATAATAAATAATGTATTTTTATTATTATAAATCCTATTTATCAGAAAAAGTGTGTTTGATCACAACTAATGAGAGACTACACTGAAAACTATAAAGAAAATCACCTTATTTGAGCAATTTGAAAAATTAGTTCCACACTTTTATCATTGTCTTCATAGTCTCATTCCTAATGAATCAATTTTCATTTTTATACATACATAAGAATTCTGAAATTTGTGTAGTATCTGTATTGATTGGATAAATTCAGACATGAAACCTAATTAATCTATCCCCATTTAATTTGTCATCCATATTTTCTCTCACTGACAATTAAATACACATAATTTTTTTTTCTAGTATGAAGAATAAAATGTTTCAAAAATTCAAATAATGAAGAACGTAAGTTCAAGGGACACTTGCTTTTTTCACCATGTACAGGGCTTTCACTGATTAAGTTCACATTAAACAATGACAGTAATATCAAAAAGAAAAATCAAAATCAGATTAGAACTGCTTAAAAGTTTTTTTAGGTAAATTCAGATAACATATTTTAATGGACAATGTTTTTAATCTTCCCAAGGATACAAGGATACAACATCAATTCATCAGATGTATTTATGGCAGAGATTGTTTCTAATTGGTTGTTAGAGCACATGTTTTGTTTCATTTGTTTTTTTTGCTCGTTTTTTTTTTTTTTGGAGGGGGGGTATTTGGTCATTAATCCACAAAAAGATCAAGTCAAAGACTGGTGAAAATCATTTCAGTATTATATAACTGAAATAATCACAAACTCTTATTCTTCCTTTCCTTCTCAGCAGGTTAGAAGGCAAATAACTTACTCTGCCCCAACTCCAGACCTTATGTCACCATGGCAACTGTAAGAAACCTTGATATCTATTGTTGCACTTGGGACTAAAAAACTTAACCCAAGTCAATGACTCCGGTGGCATTGCAAAGAAAGGCTTTAACTTGAAGTAACAAAAATAAAAAATACTCAGATGCTTTGTTAATGCATAGCCAAATATCCAAAATCAGAGTCATTATTTTTAAAAATTGCAAAATGTTTTTTTGATTGAAAGTCCTTTCTAAAGTTACTCATAAGGAAACTAAAATAAAATGCTTACATGTAAAAATGTTATAAGTTTACTCAGTAGTGTATGAATAAAATACAATGAATAGAAATCTTCAAAAATGTTAGATATTCATCTGAAGGTAAATAAGTTATTTTTAAGTATTTTTCACAATTGTTGATTGAAATTTTCCAAATCCTATGGAAGTACACAATCTAAAAGTTAAAAAGTATACCTGTTGGTAATTTTTTTATAACAAATCAGAGAAATAGTAAACTGACTGTTAAAATAAAAATGTTGCAAAATATACAAAACTATTTTTTTAATTTACTTTGTTAATGTACATAAAATAGTGATTAAAAAAAAAAAAAAATGAAGCGGATATGTGTTGTAGTGCAGTGGATACCAGCTTGGAACAACAAATCGAGAAGCCGAGTTCAAATTCCAGTTGAATTCCTTGCATTTACTTACGCACAAATACCATTGGGAAAAGTATTAATCCGTCTCTTCCTTCCAGTTATGGGTTAAATAATAGGACAAATTGGGTTCTCTAGCCTTGCTTGGCAATCAGTCTACTGGAGAATGCAATGGAAACCTACTGCGGGATAATCTTCTGCCCAGTCAGTCATGTCTCTTTCAAGACATGATCGCGTATGGCACTTAATTGAAAATGAATCCTCTCTATAAACTATGATTCTTCTCAATATATAAAGTATATATTAATTAAATCAATTATTAAATATGAGAAATTATAAATTAAAATGACAAGTTATATTTGTCTACAAGGACATCAAACCACTTTTTTTTTCATAACAAGTATTTAAATCTAATTAGTTCATGATCTCATTTGTTAAGGTAACATGCTAGATTATTTATGACATTTCTCATCGATATGGGGTCATTTGGTAGAACCCATCTCCTCTCCAAATAGCATGAAAAAGGTTATTCAGTAACAGAAGCAAAGAATAATCCCTAATCTGACGTGACCTAGATAACAAATATAGGCTGTTTTAAAGATAAAGAAATAAATCAAAACAATGCAAAAACAATGTTACAAAAATAGCACTTATGTAATGAATTACTAAGAAAACTCTCTAAGAATTTTCTTTAAGTAAAACAAAGTTTGCAAAAAAATTTCATTTAATTTCATAAATTTCTATTCCTTAATATATAAAATATGCATTAGTTAAATCAATTATTTCTTAAATGTGAGAAATTATAAATTCTCAGCACAACCAAAAAGTGATTCCAAAAGAAATTTTGATGTTTGGTCATTTGGCTAGATTTTGAGAAATTGGTCATTCTGAGAACTTTTCATTACCCACTTCTACGTTAAACTTTAGCTGAAATGATATTCTAAATTTAAAATGAATTAATAATGAAATATTATACAACAAATTTTTAAAATGAAATTATATAATTAGATTTTGCAACAGTTAAGTGGATTATTTTTACCTGTCAATTTATTTACTCAGTAACAAATACCTGACATGATCATTATAAGGATATAGTATTTCCTTCAAAACTTTATTTACAAAATATTAATGTCTACACAAAACTCAACATAAAACTTTATAGGCACAATGACTAGTTAAACTTGATACTAAAAAATTAAAAACAAAAAATAAGATTCCTTTTCTTACACACCTCAAAAAAAAAAAAAATGATATTTGCTCATCATTTTGCTGAGAGTTTTGGAAGCAGGTTAAGGCTCATAACTTTTCAGCACTTTCATGTATATGAAAAATTTAACAAAAATTATTTTTAAGGACATAAGAGAAAAATCATAAATAGATAAAATAAAAAATGTAGTGTGTACTTGATTTATGAATTACAATAACTCAACAATAGATAAAAAATGTATTTTGTAAGCCAATCTTTCAGACATCAGAGAATAAATAAAAGATCAAAGAATGCACTATTAACCAAAAAGTTCATGTTAAACCCTTTCAAAAAACCTAATCCAATCAGAGGAAGAACTAAATGTTATGAGAAATCCTTGAAGATCCATTTTTACATGCACGAATTGTCAGAATTAAACATTGCTATTTTAGCAATCTGGCATCAAGGGAATGATTGTCAAGTATATGTGATAGACTGAACTATAAAAACTTATCTTTTGTTCAGCAGTCATGAAACTTCAAGAACTAGGCTTAAAGTTAACTTAAATTTTAAAACTTGTTAATTGCTAAAAACTGAAAACTTATTGGTATATTTTATTGTCATGGTTAGTGAACCATAGTAATAATATCCAGAAAGTTAATTATCAAACTAAATGATATAAAACTAGGTCATGTGAAAGCAACAATAAGCACCATGAAACCTCTCAAAGAAAAAAAGATAATGAATCCAGAGTTCTAATTAAATACTTACCATTTCTACCATAAAAATAGACATAAAGTTATCCATTTGATAAAGTTATCCATTTGATACATGTTTTAAAAAAATACACAAAAATGTTTAGCAAATGCTTTCATAAATGTTATATGAATACTGCATAATTTTAGAAGAAAATATTAAATGCAGAAATCATGAAAATATTTAACAGTGATATTATCATGAAAATGTCATAGTCCTAAGATTTATGATATCAGAATGTACTGAGAAACAATATCCACTGGTGATACTACCATAATTAAATAGTTTTCATTTGATACTAACAAAGCTCTAAATAGAAATTATAGAAACAAGGCATCATTTTAATAGTTATTGGGAAATATTTTCACATTTAGCAAAAAATATTAAAATTATTTAATAAAATAAGACAAACTAGCTTTTTTCTGATTTAATAAAGAAACGCTAAAACATGTTTTCTATGACAGAAAATTATATTATCAGCACACTAAATATAACCAAATGATGCATTCTTTCTAAATTTTCCGATAAAAATAAATACCACAAAAAAGAAATTTATATTTTTACTCAAAAAAGTATTCTACTAGCAACATTGCACTTTTATTTTACTTTATGGCATATGATTTCATTTAAATTAAATTAAATCATTTGCCATAGAGAAGCTCGGTGGAAATATCATTGGCATGAGGAGCATTACACATTCAGCTTGCTTCAGGTGAGTTTCAATTACTTTTCAGTAATTTGCTTCTACTAACAACATTGCACTTTTATTCTAAAAAAATATCAAAGTTCATAATGAAGTTATAAATATAACATAAAACCATGATGTATAAGTGTACACTATCAATTTTCCACCAAATTTTCATGAGGACAAAATTATAAACAAGTATTTGAATTATCACTGGATGGATATAGAATAAAACACATTAGAAAGGTATTACTATAAGAGAAATATGAACTTGTCTTTTTAATAGTGTCATATTTTATAAAAGCTAATCATAAAGCTTTCTATTTTGCAACACTGTATTAACACATCACTCAATAAATACCGGGCCTAACTAATAAAACAACAACTTTTTGGCAAAATCCAACTTTATTTGTCAACATAATCTCCTTTTAGGATGATACACTGATTCCAACACTTTTCTAACAATTTGATGCTTTTCTGTAGATTTCTGATATCACTTCTTCATTGGAGACAAATCTCTTTCCCTGGAGCATTCTTTTGAGGCCTGAAAACAGTCAGTAGTCACTGGGGACCATATCTGGAGAATAGAGTGGATGTGGAAGCAATTCAAAATGTAATTCATGTTGTTTTGCCATCAGTTCAATTGACTTTTAACACGGTGTGTTGTCTTGGTGAAAGTTCACATTATTCTTCTTCATTTGTGACTGTTTTTTGTTAATTTCTTCCTTCAAACACACTAATAATAATGCTAATAATATTCGCTGTTGATGGTTCTTCCTTTCTCAAGGTAATCAATGAGCAAAATAGATTGCACATTCCAAAATACGGAGACCAAAACCTTGCCTGCTGATGTTTGTGTCTTTGGTCGCTTTTCACCTGCAGATATTCATTCAGCTGACTGTTGATTTGTCTCCGGAGTAAAATTGTGGATCCATGTTTCATCCATTGTCACATATTTATGCAAAAATTCCTTGTTGTGTTGAAACAGTTGCAAACAAGGCTCTGAATCATCAACACATTGTTGTTTTTGATCGACAGTGAGCAAACACAGCATCCACTTTGAACACAGCTTTCTCATTAACAAATGTTTATACAAAATAGTAAATACACTGCCTTCTGATATGTTCAAATCCTCTGCTATCTTACACAACTTCAATTTACAATCAGACAAAATGAGTTTGTGGATTTTTTGGTGTTTTCTGGGACAACTGCTGATTTGAGTGACCTGAGAATTCAGCATCATTTGTGTCTGTATCACTGTGTTTAAAGTCAGTATACTGCCTCTTAACCATTGTTTCCAACGGAGCAGAGTCCAAATAACAATTATCAAGTCATTGCTTTGCTTAAACAGTATTTTTTTCTATCAGAAAGCAATGCTTTATCAATACACAAAATTCAAATTTTCCATTGTTTTGAAAATTTGCAACAGTATGCTTCACTTAAATAACTGTAATTTGTAAACTAATAATCCGATTGGGCCCAAATTTAGTTACATGCCATTTAAAGGTTACTACTTCAAAAAAAGTCATATGGATTTTTTATTTGTGGTGCCATCTATATGTCAGGCCCAGGACTTATTGAGTAATATGTTAAGACAAGAACTTAGTTTCTTTGAAGTTTGCTTACTAAAAATTGAAAAACAATGAAATTAAGCATACTGAAAGATGAAGATATTTTTAAAACCCCTAAACTGCCACAGTGGATTCTTTGATTCTATATTACTAGTATTCAAGTTAAAAGCCATTTTGTTGGTCATTATCAAACAGGGAAAACCTTATATGTATATACAGAAAGTTTTTAAAATTTGAGTATATCCAGATCCCACTTTCTACAAGTCAGAAAATTGGCCACAGATTTCAACAGAGCTTTCTGTAGTATAAAAAACTACTTCTTGGAAACCTAAAGTGGCATAAGCCAAGATAACTGAAGATTAAAAATGACTGCTTTGAAGCATTGTAAAAATACCAACAAAATTGACATAAAAATTCAGAAATTCAAAAAATTATCATGTTTCAAGAATAATTTCAAGAAAGTTGAATGAAACTGGTCATCAAAGTGGTTTTCAAAGAAACCATTTCTATCCACAAAGTAGTAGACCAACTAAAAAAAGTTACATGATACTTGATAGGTTGAGCAGATTCTCTGAAATGATGTAGTCAAACTTTCAGTAGTTTAAAAATGATACAGAACACACACACTCTCTCTCTCTCTCTCTCTCTCTCTCTCTCTCTCTCTCTCTCAAAGTAAGGTGAAAAATTCAATCCAGTATGTGTGTCTGCCATAGTGGATATGTATTGAAAGGGTCTACATCTGGTGTTGGCAAACTGGTACAGTACAAAAAGTTCATTAACGTAAATGATTACAAAATAGGTTGCTTCCAAGTCTGGATGAGTTTTGTGGTTGAAATAAAAGGCAAGAGACTATCTTTGAACAAGATACACAGCAAAAACAACAAAATCATGGTTTGAGCAGCAGTTTTGTCAGTGGTGTTTTGGCCTGATCAGTCACTAAAGCTTAATTGCGTAGAGGAAATATGAATACATATTAAGACCAAACAGGTCAGAAAATTTGGGAGCACTAACCAGCTGTAGGCGAGATGAATATTACAACAGTGATATAGTACACTGTAACAACTATCAAACAGCTTGCTCAAATGGCTACATTTAACACACAAATAGATATAGTATTGTTACATATTTCACTTTTATTTGTTACAATAATTGAATAATTTCAAAATATTTTATAAAAATGCTTGCCACATTTTTCTTTTGTGGCCAGGAGTGTGTGTGTGATATTTATTTCAAATTTATAACACAAGTATGTTATAATACCACTACAAAAGTAGCTATTTTTTTTTTTTTGACACTTGTGTCGTATCAAGTGATGGTGCTGATTGCAAGATGAAGAGTTTCAGAAGGTTCAAACCTAGCCAAACTCTCTCTCTCTCTCTCTCTATATATATATAAATTACTAATTTATTATGGGATTCTTACTTGTTCATGTTTACAATAAGCGTATCAAAATTGAATTAACTTTTTAACATTTTTCAAGTGAATTGAGCAAACATTAGAATGCAGGTAATTACAAAGCAAGCAACAAAATTCAATTACTTCAATTATTTTCAATTTTGTAACAAAGATCTTTAAGTGATATGCTATAACAGAGCCTAAATATTTCACTGCAAAAGTAAAATTAATCTAACATGAGTTTTTAAAACCTTGGCAGATAACAATTACAAGTAGAATTTCAAAAGTGTATCAAAACCAGATGTTTAGTTAATAAAAGCTGGATTAAAGACTCATAGCAATGACAAGATATATTGTCCAATAAAAGAACAAGAAAAATGTAATATCCTACCAAATTATTTCCATCTTTTTATAAAAAGGATTTTAAAAGAGCTATAATTTAGTTAAATGTATCTAAACAACAAATTTGACTTTTCTCAAAGAATGAAGTCAATATAGCCTTAAAAGAGGCATTTATACCATTTTTCAATAGTAGAAACTAGATGAATGACAAACATAATATGAATGTTTATTTATTAAAGTATTAGGTCAAAGTAAACCAATTGGTTAAATAATTAACATTTTTTATTCAAAAATAGATAGGAGAACTATTTGAAGAAGAACATATATATGATGCAGTTCTAAAGAAATCTCACTGGTACAAAAATTGGTTTGTGTCTTATGTTTTATTGAATTCATTTTAGTTCTCCATCATGCAGCACCAATTTACTTAGGTATTTAAAAGGTTTGTACACCTGGCTGAACTGAATTATCGATTTATATATATAAAGAGAGAGAGGAAGTACATAATTTATCATAATGGCAAATCAGACATTGAAATTATTTTCACAAAACAGTTTTATTTGGAATTGATAATACTTAATTTAAAGTTAACATCCCTCCAATAAATTCATCTTTTTTTGTTTTTGTTTTTTTGAATAACCAAATCAAAATTATTTAAAGTATTTTTTGTATAGATCATTTAACTATATAAAAAACGGTGATGTTAATTACAATTACAGTAATCAGTTATTAGATTCAAGAAAATTGTTTGACATATATCCAATATATTCTCTCAGAAATTGTACTTAATTAAAGTTAAAATTAAGTTAATGGAGTTAAAAAAAAAGCATAAATATAAAATTATCTTACCTTCAGTGTTGTTATCAATCTACAGCAAAAATAATCAGTTCATTGTACAGGTACATCCACAGCATCTCAAAATATTTTTCAGCAAAGTTCAACTATCCCCATAATACAAATATTTATTTCATAATTCATCTTCATTAAGATGTAAAAAGGAAATCTGTTTTAAACATAGTGATATATGTTAAGTCCATCAGAGCCCAGATTGTAGTTATTTGTTAGCAGCTTGTTTTTCAGATGAAAGATGTTACAATTTTTTAGAAATTTATTTTCCAACAAAGTAAATCTAAAACCTGCCACATTCTTCTTATTCAAGTAGTAATATTTTGGGTTAAATTTGTGCAGAATACATTAACAATAAACATATACTTTGAGAATGTTTAAATGAAAAAGTCACAATATATAGTTAAATTGACAGAAAAATTAAGATCAATTTCCTTAGCTAATACATAGGTTTGTTTTTGATAAAAAAAAAACAAAAAAAAACTTAATAGTGTACAACTTTATCAGAGTGATTTATGTATCAAAAATAATTTTACTTGTTTCTCAAAAATAAAAATGTATGATAAAAAAAATAAAAAACAGAAGCTTTGATAAGTTAATCTAATTTATTGGTTGGTTGGTTGATTTTATGACATGTCAACCGTTGTGTGGTTATTTAATAACATACTCTAAGCTCTGGCTTCAATGACTTTCATAAGATTCTCTTCATAATCATTTACAATTTACAAATACAAATTTTACAAATGCAAGACAAAATGCAAAGAAAAAATAATATTTAACTTTAATTTAGATTTTACTTTAATGTAGCATCTGGAAGAGAATTAAAGATTATGTAGAATTACTATTTGAAAAGAAAATATTTGTTTTGCATTAATTTATTGTATCGCAATATATTATAGAAAAGTATGAACACTAATTTTTTGTGCAAAAAATATTAAATTTCACTAAGAACAATTTATACTTTTCTCCAATTTTTGTTAATCTGTATTTTTTTTTAAACATGTAGCATTAATATAAGCTTTTTTTAATGAAACTCAAAGAGATCAGCTAATGAATATCTGAATTTTCTTTGTGTTCTACAGGTCTATAACTGGACAACACCTCACTCAAATTAGATCAACAATGAATTATGTGAAGAAAATTTCAATAGCTATCCCATAACTTGCATAAAGAATTTCGTCTTTCAGTGCTCAAAAGATCATAATGAGATATTTCTGGCATATTATACTTGGCAAACAGTCAAAGGTTTTTCTATGATAGATGTCTCAAAAAGCCTACTGGTTTTTATCATTAGGACCTTTTTAATATTCTAAAACACTAACATATTTGATGGTATCAGATACAGTTTTTAGTAATTATTAACAGACATTTACTTAATAACAAGTGTCAGTGTTAGCAATCCCCACAATTACCATCTAATCAAAAATTAGCTAAATATCTTTAAACATTTTGTCTTTCAGCCATGATCCAAGAATTTTCTATAATCCAAATTCTCTAAGATTCTACCTCCATTTTGCAAATAGTTTGCCAATAAAATATTCACTTGTTTATTCATTTGTTTTTTCCACAGAAACCCTGTCTTTTGGAAGTTATCTGAGTATTTTTGCTTGTTTCCTAATAACAGATCTAAAAAAACTAAATTTGATTTTTCATTATTTTGTAATGAACTTGCCACATAATCCATTATTGGTGTAAGATCATCAAGTGAATTCTGAAATAAAAAAAAAAAGTTTTTTAGATTTTCTCTCAAAAACTAAACAAATAGCACATGAATAAGTTTTTAATGCTTGAAAAATAGTGAATAAGTAAACAATTTCAATTAGTGTTTAATTAATCATATAAAAATGTGATATTTATAATATAAAGGTGAGTTGTATGTGTCCAGGATTATTCAAAATCAGCATTATCTGAGCAAGGTTTTGTACTTTTTACTTCAATCTCTACATATACGTAAGCCTAGAACATTTTCGAACTTTTGCACTCTGTAGGTAAGACACACACATGCTTTTCTTATGAGTTTTAAGTAAAAGAGCCAAGTAATTATATACTTACAATGTAAAATTCAAAGACTCTTTTGGGGAAGCGGTCATTATAGGATGTAATCAAACCAAAATAATATGATAATGAATCACCATAAAGAAAATTCAAGTTAAACCAAAACTAAAATCAAAATTAAAAAGTTTCCATTAGTTGACTATCATTTAATGTAAACAAACCTCATAAGGGTCAAACAATAATCAACAACCCAATAACATTCTGAAAATTTTAATGAAATCAAAACTCAAATTAAAAAGTTTTCTAAGATTTATTTCAGGTAAAAATGTGGTTGTTTCAGGAAAAAAAAACAAAACATGGATTACATTTTGTTTTACTTTTTCAATAAAAAAATTAAAATGTCCATGCTAGTAAGTTTCTTCTATGTGTAGTAATTAATTCAAGAGAATACCGAAAAGTTCTTGGCCCAATTCTATTTCCAGAATCTGACCAAATGACTAAACATCAAATAATTTTTTTTTTTTAAAATCACTTCTTGGTTGGGCCAATAGCTGTTTCTGCACTTGGTATAAATTTGAGTTGCCTGTCTGTATCCACGACTTTCTCAAAATAAAGTTTCAAGCTAAGTCAGTATATTTCTAATCTATTTTTATGTGATTTGAATGAATATGACATGAATTCCTTCAGAAAAATAGTATTAGAAGGATGATTTTTTTTTTTTTAAAAACACTGAATGTAAATGGATTGTTACTTTTGTGTCCTTTTTTATGCAAATCTTTTTTCATTAATCTTTAACATCCATACTTTTAAAGTATGAAACTCTAAAATGATCAAAAAAGATAAATTGTATTTTATATTTCTCTGAGAACTCAATTTGTGGTGCTATGAAAAACTCTAATGTCATAAAATAAAATTTTTCTTTAAATTTCCATAATTTGAAATAAAAATAGACACAAAATCAGAGTCCAGATTAGTAGTATATTTACATTATAAATTGAACAGTAATGTCAGACAGAAAGTCAGGGTTCAGTTGGATTTTATATATCCATTTTTAATCAAATATCTATTTTACAAACACTTTGCTCACTTCCACCATAAAATGTAATTGTTTGCAGAAATCAAAATTTCTTAAAGAAATAAATGTAACTTTCATAAGTAGTAAAAAAAAAAGCACATCAAAAAATGTATTTTTCTACTAAATTATGCACTTCTTAATCAAATTAAACCTATAAAAACTATATTTTGAATTAGCATCAAGTTAAGATTTTAATATAGTTTATTAAAACCTAAAGCAATTTTGTCTTAATCCTTGAAAACAGGCAATTAGATGTAATTTTTCATGTAAGTTGAAATTTTTACTTTTCGGAAGTAGATTTGTAATTTTTCAGTTGTTTTGAGAAAACTATTTCATATTTTCTAACACAAAGTGACATTTCTGCTTGATAGTAAGTTAAGATTCATATTAGTTCTTTATTTTTTCTGTATAGAAGGTTCAACTCAAATTGCTTGAATTCTGAAGCATCAGCTTTAAATATATTTAATATTTTAGGGAACATATCTTAAAAATTTTTCTTATTTAATCATTTCACCCCAAGTAAAGTGGGACTGTCACTAGTGCGCAGGGGTTTACAATTAGAGAAAGAGAAAAAAAGACAGGGTACAGGGAATGTTGAAGAAATAATAAAAAATGGATGGAATTCAAGAGGATAGAAGATGACAATTGACTTTTGGAGGTTGCAGCTATTAGGGAAGTAAGTAAACCAAAGGGAGTTCCACAAGCAGAAAATGCAAGAAAAGAAACTGTTCAAGTAGAAGAGATGGTTACATTTAACTATTTCAACAGTAAAAAGGTGAGATCTAGATGCTAATCTAGTAGCACACTTAAATTCACATGGACAGGGCACCAGAGAAGAGACTCATCAGAATAGTTACCATTCAAATATTTGTAAAAAAAGATAGAGAAGCCACATTATGTCAGTGAGAGAGTTACTGAATCCAAGATGCCAAGTCAAGTTAAATTACATTGCAGATCTTTCTTTGGATTATGTTGAGAACATCAAAATTAATAGCAGGAGCACCTGCCCAGATATGGCAACAGTATTCAATGCATGGACAAATAATAGATTTATAAATATACAAGATGGATTCTAACAAGAACTTTCTGGCCCAGAAAAGTGACCCAACCTTTCTAGTAGTAGGATGCAACTATGGATTTGATGAAATCGTTCCACTTCAGGTCAGTTGAGAGAGTGAGGCTAAGGAGGTGCAGTTTGTAGCTCTCCAGTGGTAGACCAGGCAGAGCGGAAGCCATATTGTTTATCAGAGAGTAGGTTGTGAGCTGTAAGATACTTAAATATCTCAGCCTCAAATACTTTGCCTAATAACAGTAAGAAGCTAATAGAGTGATAGATGGATTAGAGAGCTCCCCAGAGTTCTCAAAAACAGGAACTACAGATAATGACATCCAACAAGCAGGAAAGCAAGAAGCAGTGAGGCAATAGTTTAAAGAGGACAGGAAATAGCTCAGGGACACATTTCTCTAAAACAATAACAGGAATTCCATCACTACTGCTTGCCTTAGTCAAGTTTAGAAATGATGTCCAAGACAAAAGCTGGTGTTATGCATATACCACTTAGTTGTACCTCTGTTCTAGGTGGAAAATTGGATGTGGGTATTCCAGACAAGTCAGATGTTGAGTTGCAAGAGAATTTGCAAGCAAAACATTCAACCTTGTCTACAGTGGATATGAGGATTTTGAATTGATTGAATAGAAGAAGAATTGTAAGTTTGCTGTTCAGCACACTCTTGCAGAGCCTCCAGTAATCTTTTAAACCGAACTTGTGAGATGCTGTACATTGTTTCATTCTATCAGCAAATAAGAGCTTAGCATTCATTACAGGCAGAAACAAAGAGCCTCTATTGTAATCAGACACATCACTCCAGTAAAGCTGTAAGTGATTCCTGCGGGTAATGGCAGCCGAGCAAGCAGGACAGAACCAAGGAGATGAATGATGTTTATATCGGAATTTCCTTGCTGGAATGAAAGCATCAATACTGGCTTTCACCCTGGAAGATATCTCAGAGAAGGAACCCAACTAGAGGGAGATGTTTGCAAACATAAACTCCCAAGCCATGCACGTTAACATTAGAGTTCTTCCTAAAGAGAGGATGGCAACCAGTAATCGAGAGAGGAGATTTTAATGTTAAGGTTAGTTTCACAAAAAACTAGGATATTTGGGGTTCCTTCATAGAGGAACAATTCCACACTGCAAAAATTGGAATGGATACCACAAACACTGGAGAAAGAGATGTTGAGGAGTTAAGTGTATTTTTGTTTGGCTGGCGTGGTTATATATCTTTGATGGCTTTTGGTGATGTTTTAGAGTTATATTGGTAAAAAAAAGGTCTAGAGTAGCAGTTGGCCATCAAATGTGACATGTTTGGGAAGGGAACTGGCACAGATTGCAGCATAGTGTGGCTTCAGGGTTGCCCACTGGAGGCATTTTATAGCGACACCCATCTATGCCTGAAATGATAATGCAAGAACACCAATATTATATGACTTGATTAAAGCAGCCTCTCTAGATGCTATGCAAGAAGTCTGACTCCTAACTTCCAGTCAAAAGCACTGACCAGAAAACTGCCAACCTAGTAACCTCAATATGAAAAGACATTGCCACCATTCACACACACCACAAGAAACTCAAAAAAGCACCACTATTAAAGCCTAAGGAGAGGAAAAGAACCAGGAACCCCTATATCCTTAAAACTAAAAATTTACACTTGCATTCGTGTTGGCAATACCAATTCTTATTAGATTACCATAGTTACAGTATTGTGTCTGGTATGAATTAAATAAAGAATACCATGTAAATGAACTCTTGGCCATTAAAAACAATAAAAATTAAGTCCCAAAAGTTTTTTTTTTTTTTGCAAAGGTATAGCCATTCACAATATCATTAAAAAGTTCATGAAATAATCTTTAGAATACTGCAGAATTATTTTAGGTAGCTCCACTAATTTACAATACATAAGGTTTAAAATTAATTTTTAAAAATGAAAAGGCTCTGTTTAGCTTTAATTGTAAACAAAAAATTTAAAATTTACTACTTCCAGTAAGCAAAATAGTCTGTGGTGTATTTAAAACAGAAATTATATTGATTGGAATCATTTTTTTTTTTTTTTTTAGTAAAATTAATAAAATCAGTCATTTTGATAAATTTGTAAACAAAAATAAAATATATATTTCTGAAACAATATTTGAGAAAAATTAGCAAATTTAAATTAATTTGATTTAAAATAATTACTTTATAGCATAAAATATTGTATACAAGTATTTTTAACCATGGGCTCTTGTTTTTCTAACTAGTAACTAATAAAGTATATACAAGGGCTTTTATTTCTGTAAGGAGGACAACTCTTAAAACGTGTGACCTTTTAATGATAATGTAATGTATGAACTAGCATACTTACAAAAATTAGAGCATTTACTCACTCTCTCTCTCTCTCACACACACACACTAAAAAACTTTGAAAATTTTAAAAACTGAATTTTAAAAGATTTAGAAACTTTAAAAATTATTCAATTTAAAATTGTAAAAGAATGAAAAGAAATCTTGTAAAAATGCCTTTTTCATCAATGTTTTTTTCTTCAGGCAATATTATCTTTAATATTATTCATAAAAGCAATTAGAAGCTTTTCTAATTAAATGTCTTCAGATTTTCAGTAAAATGGGATCTGATTTTGCAAAGAAATTGGTGATTTAAATTTTTCAAAGAATTCTGCTTTTAATTATGTTAATTTTATGTCACTAAAAATTATCACGTTGAATTTCTCAAGTTTTAATAAAATTAAGTAAGGATGTGAAACGTAAAAAAAATTATATATATACCAAGAATTTGTAATAAAAAATTAAAAAATAATTCATTTCTGAATAAGTTCTGAAAATTTCATTAAAATCTGATAATTTTTGCAAGAATTTACAAATTAATGTTTGTCACTGCAAAAAGAGAGGCTATAAGTTGCTATGCAAATACATTTGGGGATGCAAAAAGCAACAAGATTTTTATTCAAAATTTTGAATGTTCTAAAAAGAAAAAAAGAGTAAAAAAACCTCATTAAATATTCAAAAAATACTTTGATCATTCCTCTCAATAATAACAGATTTTGATGATAAATCTATGTTCTCATTATGTTTGAAGCATGTTTTCATCACAGTATGCTAATTTTTTAGTGATTTCATAGAGATTCTTATATTATTTTGATATATGTTGTAATGTCTTCTAATCTGTTATATAAAATTTCTACCTCCATACCAAATAACAACTAACATTAGCAACTGCTCGCCTCTATGAAAAATAAGTCCATTTTGCCTATGTCTCTGCACCTCCTGGAAACAAAGAGGTTTTATGTTCTTCATTGATCTGTAACTTCTCTGAACAATAATAGGAAATTCATTGTGTGTGTGTGTGTGTGTGTGTGTGTGTGCTCACACCTGGTTCTTTTTATTGGTAACCGAAGTATGGACTCATCTTCATTTTGATTTTCCAACTCCATGTCAGATTCAGGCAAACTGTTCTCCATAGTTTCTTCACTACTATGCTCATTTTTCCCCATCAGAAGCACTCATGGTTTCCTTTCTTTCAGGTTCTTCCTCCTCCATCTTGACTTCATCATCAATTCTAGGTCTTATTTGATCAGAATGAGCAAATAAATTCTGTCCACTTGTTGCTAGTATAACTGCATTATGTTCCTTTTGTGCAATAAAGTTAGCTTTTTCAGAACTTGATTCTCCATCTTACCACATATTTTCATTTATTGAATAGGACATTGTTATAGGCAATCTAATTTGTCTTCACATCAATGCAGAGGGGCTTTGCATTCTATCAGCATGTGGAATAGTTCTATAACTCAGTAATAGTTTTGGTCGGTAACTATTTATGGTATCTCTGGGTGGGGAAAGTGTCTTCAACTCCATTTTCACCATCTGTAGCATTCTTTCTGCAATTCCATTCAATTGGTAATGGTAATGTTTTATAAGGGAGGTACCCAATTTGTTTTAATCATGAACACAAAGTTTTAACACAAAATTCTTGTGCATTGTAAGAGACTAATGTTTTTGGCACCTCGTTTCTCGAAAATATTACTTGTAATATTTGCTTTACCCTGGCTGACCTCCTATCCTGAACTCTAACCACTTCAGGCCATCCAGAAAATTAGTTGAACAAAATTAAAAATGATCCATACAAATGTGGGTATATGGTTGTTTTTCTTTAGGTCATGAATGAATTTTGGTTTAGTGAAAGTTTTTTTTATTTCTCTACATTTTGGGCATTTTTATATGCATTTTTTTACATTACACAAATACCAAGCACACCATGCATCCAATTTTAAATTTTAATAATCTCTGTGTTGCTGTTATTCCACAATGAACATCGTGCACATTTTTTCATTATTCTTTTCTTAATCATTCTAGTGGTATAAAAACATCTCCATTGCATATAAGACTCTTCTCTTCTTGTGCCTTATCTCTGTATAGGTTCTCTCTGCCCTAGAACAATTAATCCATTTGTTTTTTTTAATATTGGATCCTGTATGAATTCAAATGCAAGTCAATCCAGTGCAATATTTTATCTTCTGAATTGTTTGATCTTTCTAATGGTCATTGTTGAACTTTAGTCTTGACAGAGCATCTACATGTGGTTGCTGTTTTCTTAAACATGTCCAAGTCAAAGACCATGAGCTTAATGGCCCATCTTTAAAAAAATTTAGATGTAAATTTAGATAACCCCTTCTGTCTACCTTTTCTATTTTACTTTTATACTTGCAAACAGATTGGAAATGGTTTTTCTTTTCACAATTCCAGCATACTTATCTTGCTGGATATTTTTCCTTGTCCAGTACATGCTTTTTATCACAGTATTTGCAATGCACAATGTAATTTGATATACTGTATGAGTTTGGTATTACTCTTGGATGTATTGAATTTTTCAGTTAACTATTTGTTGCAGAAAATCTTGATGCATCTAAGGACCTTTTAGTCAGTTGTAACTGTTCTAAAATTTTGTGTTTGCACAAAGCATCACACATATTCAATTAATGTCAACTGTATCAATTCATCTTTGGTGGTATTTCTCAAGTGCCAAGTTTTTCAAACTCACAGAATCTAGAAACTTCTTATAGCATATGTTCATACTGTATTACTGTTTCATTCAGCTCTTGTTTGATTGTGAGAAACTTTGTTCTCTTATCAATAACCAACTTCTTTTTCAACCCCAAATTTATCTTTATAACTAGCAGTATAGCCTGGTGTTGCTCGGGTGTAATGAAAGCTTTAAAACTAATCCATGGTCCTCGAGCTCAGACTCTTTGGACGTTGGCACAAAAGACTAAAAAGCAATAGTTGTTTCCAGTTAAAGCGAAACAGTAGACTGAAAGAAAAATGAATGGATGTAAGTCAAGTTTTGATTTCCTGGTATCGATATCAAATAAGTTTTTTTCGTCGTAAACTGAATTTTGAAGGCTAAATAAGTCCTCTGAGTAAATGGTATCATGACTGAGACTAAGAACTACAATTATACCTACTTAGAGCTAAACCCGAAGCAAAAACTAATAGGGCTGGAAAAAAAAAAAAATACAGACATACAGGCAGATAAACAGACACACAAACATCTTGCCATTTTTATATATATATATCGATTTTCTGACTATTGTAAGAACTGCAATCTTGAAACTTCTGAATATCATTTCTTATGTCTTTGTCTATGAGTGTATCAAATTTGATTAAAATCGGACCACTCCTTCGATAATCAGATATTTTGATTATCAATTTTCAATATTTACCGGGAGTACCTCAACACAAAACCTAGCTAAGGACACTCGCAGACGCTTATAGTACAACTGTGTAAATTTTCAAGAAAATTGGTTCGGCCATTTTGGAGTCTATAGGTAACGAACACACACACACAAAGTTCCATTTATAAATAAGTTTAGATGTTCAAAATTTGTGAAAAGGACAAATCCTCCAAATCTCTGGGGAATAACATGACAGATCTTTCTGATGGGCTCACATCCTGCCAAAGCCAAAAAGAAATCTGTAATCTCCTTTCCTGCAACTTTGTTGTTTTAACATCTTGGTCTGCACCTGAGCAGGAAAACAACTAATTCATGTTTCTATAAAGTCCAGCTCATCCAATGCTAAAAATCCTTGGCAACACTATATTTTTGTGATCTCTTTTAGTCTGTTACAGAGAAATTCTATGTCACTACAATATATATTTTACAAACAGATATGCAAAATTTACATCATAAAATGTCTATTTTGATTACAGAAAGTAAGTGTTCAAATTTAAACTTTTTTCCTTGTACATCACATACAAGTAAAATCAGCTCATTTTTAAGATATTTATTCCATCAAATTCATTTTTAATATTCTTTAACTAATTATATATTTTATAATGCAAGAAAGATTCATTCATTTCTTTTAGGTATTAATTACACATCATCCACAAGTCAGAGCAAAAAGTTTTTCTAAAAATTTTTATTCAAAATTTTGGGAAATAATTTGCTTCAGAATCAAAATTCTGTCTAAAACAAAACATTTATTAGGACATACTATGAAGTATTTATAATGAATATATCCTCTTTTCATGTTATTCTCAAAATATAAACTGCTTCTAGATTTTTATAAAATTTATTATACAATATATGTTAAAATATTTAAAGCATAGAATTACTTTTTACCAAATTTGAATGATTACATACAGAACACTCTGAAAGTAATCCCGCCAACTTATTATATTGATCTATGATGTCAGAAGCAGATGTTGGTGATACAGTAGTAAAGTTTGAATCTTCCTCTCTATAACCTATATTTTTTTTTGTTTTGGTACAGATGTGGTATGTATATTGGATTGCATTGTGGTACAGTGGATATCGTCTCGAAACAAGAAATCAGAGAGCTGAGTTCGAATTCCGGTTGAATTCATTATCATTCAACCCTTCGAAAAGATAATCTCTCCCTCCAGCTATGGGTTAAATAGTAGAACTGATTAAGTTCTATAGCTTTGGTTGGTAACCGGTCTACTGCAGAAAGTAATGGCAACCTACTGTGGGACAATCTTCTGCTCAGTCAGTCATGTTTCTTTCTAGACATGATTGCCTAAGCGTGTATCACGTATGACACTAACAGATAAAAGCTGAGCAGCAGTCTAAAATGAAAGTGTGAAAGGTTTGTTTGCTTTGAATTTCCCCTTAAAGAAAAATAAAACTGCACCCACTGGTATTTATCAATGTTTACCAAACATTTATGTAGACCAAAAAGTGGATATGAGCAGTGTTAGGCAAAGAGTAATGCATTTCAACAGTGGCAATAGTAATGTATATGAAATAATTGAGTTACTAATTTTTACAGACACAGCAATGCAGTTTCTTGTTTATCAGTGGCAAAAATGAATAGACAATGGTGCTAACAATATGAAAAAATAGTGTTTTATAAATGAAACTTGCTTTAACCACCAATGTACCTTTTGCAGTGTCTGTGGAATTGGTTTAAAAAATGCCCTTTGTATAAGTATGTAGGTACATCAATGTCTGCAAACTCATACTGAAAAGGTATTTATTTTACACAAATAATTTTTCAACATAATTTCAGTGGTGAATATTATATAGACCAAACACTAAACAAAAAAAATTTCAGATAAAAAATAGACTTATTAACTCATATTTGTATATAACTCCTTAGTTTATGTCAAATTTAACTTTAGCTTAAGCCAAAGAGATATTTTTTAACTTTTACCTCATACAATTTTGATATCCTTTATTTTGCATTGAAGATATATATTATGTCAGATTTTATTATGCAAGTCAATGTTTTCACATTAAATTTGGTATTAATGATTGTAGAATAACAGGGAATTGTAATAAAAATAGAAATAAGATAAAGAAATACTAGTCAACAATTTATAATAAACATAGAACCATAATTTCCAAGTCTTAAGCTAGGATAATATTCAATTTTTATTAGTTTTAGCTTCTTGTATAATAAAGTGTTTTCATAACCTAATATTTTTTACATTTTAGGGCTAATACAAATATAAAATATACTGATAGTTTATATCTTTAGCAGGGCACTCCTCAAACTGGTATATATAGTAAGCCAAAATAGATTCAATATGTTGAATTACTAATGATTGTGTAATAATGATATACAAAATAACAGTTTGAAAAATTAGGTAAAAAAATAAAATTGGTATTAACCAACCAATTTTAATAGAAATATTGATGATATTATTTATATGATGAATATATCAAATGAATTTCAGCTTATAATATGTTTTTATTAGAAATATTTACAACATCTTATTTGATAGTGCAAGATTTTATTATCCAAATTCATAACTTCATGTTATATGTATGTTTAGACATATAATGGCATAACTATCATTAATTTTTTAACTTCAGATATATAAAAAATGCCAAAAAAAATATAGCCTCAAAAAAAAAAATCTATATTTTAAAATTACTGAATGATTGTAATACAGCATTAGAAATTATACAAATGTTGAACAAAGATCATAGAAGAATCACAAAATAAATTGGAAACACTGGCAAAATAACAAGAAGAAACTGGTTTTACTAATATCACAAAAAGATATTTAAGAAAGATCAAAAGAGTAATAATAAACCAGTGGATTGTCAATAAGATAATATTTAAAGAAGCTGGAGCTACAACTGTAAACAAGAGCAAAAAGATGTAAAATATTAAGAAAGTTTGTTAAAAATGTAAAAAAATGAAACCTTTAAGTAAACATCACAAAAAGAAACATTTAAGTTGGATGAAGAAGTACATGAAAATTCATTTTTCAACAGTAAATTTAATAATGAATATAGAGATACACTAGATGAACCTGAATACTAGGTTAAAGTTTATATCCTTTGTGGAAACTGTCAACCAACAAACAGGCAGGAGGAGGAAGTACAATGTTTTAGACTAGTAAAACCAATGGAGAAAAGATTGAAAGAGGTTATAAAATGTCATGGAGCCCAAATTAACATGAAAAATAAATGATTTATTTAGATATAAAGGATATGTTAATCAAATACATGTTCCTATCTTTTGAATTTATTTATAAATAAAAATGTATACTGCACAAATTTCAGCCACTCTAAAGTAGTATCCATGCAACAGAACAAACATGAACTGATATTTTTCAACAGAGAGCTTGAAGGAGTAAGAAGTTTTCAGCACACTTTATTTCCTGTTTATTAACAGATATTAGAATAATGTTCCTTCATACATTGCCACCTTTGTAGCACATTTTGATTTTTTTGAGAAACCACAGAGTACATTGGCCATGGATTAAAGTAAGAGCTTAAAAGCATGAGTTTTCTTTAATAAATTAAAAAAAAAAGATTATCATTGATTACCAGAGACACACAAGAATTTATTTATAAGTCCATAACCAGATATGTATTTATTAGCTGAATGTAGATCTGAAAGTGTCACTGTATAATGTTTGATCTATATAATTAATATTTAACATTCAATTAAGAGTAAGAGCTTAAAAGCATGAGTTTTCTTTAATAAATTAAAAAAAAAGATTATCATTGATTACCAGAGACACACGAGAATTTATTTATAAGTCCATAACCAGATATGTATTTATTAGCTGAATGTAGATCTGAAAGTGTCACTGTATAATGTTTGATCTATATAATTAATATTTAACATTCAATTAAGTACAGTGACAAAGTGGGAAATTATGTAAAATAAATATTGGTTGCATAATATAAATCTTTCATTGAGTATAATAAAATGTGAAGTCCCCAAAGCAATTTATTATCAACATTTTTAATAAGGATATACACTAAAACTCACAAATTACATTGAAGTATATGCTTAGAAATGTTTTATATTTCTTTGGTTTTATCAAAAAAAAATACTTTACTTAGGTTTATGAAGCTTTACCAAATACATTACCAAATATAGTTCATTTAAAAACATTAAAAACAAAATGAAGATTTTTATAATTATTCACATTCCAAGAGCAATGTGCAAATAGCTTATAGAACATGTTGAGATACTTTAAATAATGACAATAAGTACAAACAAAATAAAGTATCAAGGAAAAAGTAAATCATTTCAGAAAGTTATATGATGGTAAAGTCTTAGTAAATATTGATCTATTCTATATGAAATACAATATGACTATATAGTTAGCCGTCTTGCAGACTGACTTGCTCTTAATTCTTTCTTACACCCAACAATACAAATGTCTAAATAAAAATCCAAGATTACTTATGCAGAAAATATAATCAATATAATTGCAAAATTGCTTAAATATTGCTGTCATTTTTAAACTGTATTAGTTAACTAGTATTTATATATTACAGTCATACATTAAAGACTGGAGCCATGCAGATGTCAGATATCACATAACTCAAAGTGGTATTCCCAGAGGTTTACATGAATAGTCTGTTTTGTATTGAAGAGACTCAACTTGAAACAGGTGTCAAGTATCAGATACAGGCAGAGTATGGTTTTGCTATTGTCCTTCAAAGTTGCCTACTACTTGGTTGGTGAGTAGTTTGAGAACCAGGCCTGGATAGCTTATTGTGGGCAGTGAGCTTTGATTCAGGTGTTGTGTTTCTTGACAAGGCTGGTCCAAGCAAACAAACATATCACACAGATAACCTTTCAGGTGAAAGTGTGGTGGAAAGAAAACAAAAAATGGGAGGAGAAAAATGAATAATAAATAAGTCACTCAGCTCTTGCTGAATGAACATTGCTATATCTATAAATATCAATTCTCGGATGGTTTCACACACACACACACACACACACACACACACACAAACTTTATTATTTTGGATTCTTGGGTGAATATTTGATATGCTCTAATGAACTTCATGGAGGAAAAACTTCATATAAAAATGAACCAAGCTGGTAAATGATTTCAAAAGTTTTCCTTCTATCACTCAAGTTAAATATGGAAAATTCTTTAAAAATAAAGCAGGTCATAATAGCAGAAAAATTAAATATTGGCACAACTATTAGTACCAGTGAAAAACAAAAATAGTGAGTTTAAACAGTTAAATTCTAAAACCAAACCCAATTAAAAACTATTAATGTGGCCAAAATGCAATTATATTCATCAAATATTTGCAAAGTTTCACATTTATAAACTAGCACTTTTTCATTATAGAACATGAGACAGTTAAATATTTTATTCACAAAATATGTTGTATTACTTTTCTATAATTTGGCACTTCCATACATTCAGTTATAAATATCTATTTTTTCAACAAAATCAGTCTTCTAATCAGAGGAATATAATGCTGAAAAAGATCAACAATCAAAATAATTCTGCATATGAATGATGTGTATGAAAGCTTAAAAAATGAAAATGCTTTTTTTTATTGCTTTTTCAAATATCAGATATCAAATAATGCTTAAATACATTTTCAAATATTAATATAAACCAGCGAGGAATTTTTTTAAGTGTAGTATTAAATTTATGATATTTAAATATATAAATTTAAATAAATGTAAACATAATATTCACTATTGTTTTTCAAGATAACATGTTAACTTATTGGAAAGAAAAGTTATTATGGAGAGGAGATAACAATTATTATAGAATAGGATAACATATTAGCTTCACAAATTCAGTGACAACACATTCCCCCTCATCTTTATGTATATAAAATAATATTGCTGGAAAGTAGATATTAATCAAAACAGTGTAAAAAGGATAAAATGACAAGGCACAAATTTCAAAAAGGAGTGACATTACATAATTAAAACCACTTGACAATGTACACACAAAAATTATCCCCTAGATGTGTGGTAGTGGTGATGATGATGATGAATAAGAAAATGAAGAATTTTTTAAAACATAACTTTTTGACATAGACATTATTCTAATATAGAATTGCTACAAAAAATATAGAATAAAAATTTCACAATTCACTATCTCCAGATATACATCAGATGTCACAATATAGCACTAGCCAACACCAAAACAAAAATTAAACCAACACTGTCCAAATGGTACACTAACTCATATTTCTGAGCCAATAGTTTTAAGTGTGATGATTCTCTTTTTTATGTATTCATTTAGCACATATATTCATAACCTCTCAAGTATCAAATTGTAAAATAAAGCTAATAGTTACACATCCATTAATTTTGATTAAAAGAGCTCTTTAAAGAAAATATTTGTGGTGAGAAAGGAAAGACAAAAAATATAGATGAAATAAACAGGTAAGAGTCATCTCTTTAGTCGTCTTCTTCGTCATCATCTAACAGCCCAAGCATGGTCAGCAAGAAGCAAAAAAAAAAAAAACAACAACAAAAAAAACACACACCGCCGTTCTCAAAAAAAACGGCTTGTTTTATATAGTCAAGGACCGACTATAAATTGCATGCGAACGACGAGACAAGATTTCACCAGGACCACCTTGCATAAAACATGGGCACTGCCATTTTGTTTTTTTTTATCACAGGGTTGCTGGATTCTTGATGCACAGATTCGTTGGCTTTTCTGAGGTAAGCCGTTTTCACAATTTTCCCAACATTTCCCCCTGTTCTCATGATCACAAACAGGTCAGGGAATTGGCAGCTGTTGCCATCGGGTACTCCTCCGAAGGGGAACACAAGCTTCATCCTCATGCGTGCTCTCGTATATGGTTTGAGTGTCAGTAAAACACTGCATCTGCCACAAGGCTGCTGACATCAGAATCACTACCCAACAGGTCTAACTCCAAGCAGATTGATTGCTCACTACTCTTAGACTCAGAATCGCTTTCATCACTCAGTAATGGTAGTGGTTGCATTACCGGCCGCAAATCTTTAATGTGACGAGGCACCCCATCAACCAGCACAAATTGCGGGCTAATTTCCTCGATAACATGTCCAGTGCCGTATTTTGTCGTACATTTGTCACGTGGGTTTTTGACTCCAATAACATCTTTTTTCAATCTCCCTCCAATCACTTCCAGTTCAGGCAGTGGGTTGGCTTCAATGCCTTTCACTCGGACATGATACCTGTGCAGTGCATCAGCCGGCACTGTGGACGGTGAAACTATCTTTCAGGGCGACATTATACCAGCAGACCGCCTCCAACACTGTACAGCCCTTCCTGGCTGTGATGGCTTTGATGGTTCTGTGGTTTCACTCTACGATGCCATTTCCACTCAGCAAGTAAGCACATCGGAACTGCAGATGCTCGATTGTTCACAAATTTTTTAAAGTCTACTGTTGAATGCAGTGTCATTATCAGTCAGTAATTCCATAGGTTGGCCTCGCTCCAGAAAAACATTCTCCAACAGTCGAATGATGGTGCTCGTAACTTGTCGGCGCAATGGCCACCATACCACAAACCTAGAGGGACGGCAATCAATAAGCATTAGAAAATTTTCACCATTGTGGTGGGTGATGTCCATCGCCAGTCTGCTCCAGTTACTCTTCACACTCATTTTTCTTCTTTTTCCCAATGGACAGGTGCCAGATCAATCAACTGACAGGTTGTGCAGGTTTTCACAATAGATTTAACACTTACTTGCGGATAAACTGATCTGGCGAAATACAGAGTTCATTTCACGCCTGGATGCCTGCTTTGGTGATGGATAGTAGCCACCTGATCCTCGTCCAGTCATCTCTCTACCAGTGCGCAATTCTCGAGCACCGGTTCTCTTTTCTTGAGCAGATCCAGCCACCTGCGCGGTACTCCGGTGAGCAATCTGCACAGTTCTGACAGGACTGCACAAGTGTCACATCTATGGTCAATCCATATTCTTCCACCAGCGATCGCATAGTGCCCAGTCATCGCCTAACCAGTATCTCACCAGTCACCCTTGTGTTCACCCATGCCTTCCCAGTCAAGGTATCGTAAATCCACCGGTGCACGCATGCCAAATCAGTAACTAAGTGCAATGTTGTCACCTTCTACTTGAGGGCTAGATTGACTCCTTTAAGCGCCGCAAGTTCGGCTAAATTAATATGCCTGGCATCATTAGTTGGACGCAGCCAACATGCATCTTCGATGACATTTCCGTTCGCTTCCAATGCCACTCCTGTTGCCACAAAACTCGCATCCAGCCAGACTGATCTCGTCACCACCCATGCACCGGTCTCCTCCAACAGGATCCAGTTCCCGTACTCTACTCAGCATCTCCGCTAGTATGCAACAGAGAGAGGGATCTTGGATTTTATCATCCCATCCATTGGTCGCTGCAGTTGCCAGGCGCTTGACGTATGCAATTGCCACCCTGAACCATCCACACACAGGGAAATGTCCAACAAGTTTCCCACACAATGAAAACATGCACTGACGGGTCAACACATCAGGGATCTCTGGAATCTGACTTCCTCATTTCGATCGGAGGGTGCCATTCTCTTCCTAGACTTGTAAGCCAAGAACTTTTGCTCAGTCACACCGGATCCTTGCACACCAAACCGTAATCTGAAAAGTGTTGTCGTACATGCGACACAGAGACCAAACTTTCATTAATGCAAATGTCATCAATGTATGCTGATATGGCACTTTCAATTGTGCGGTCTTGCAATGTGATGGCATCTATGATGGATTTCACAATGAGTGGTGCTACATTTAGCCCAAATCCTAGCCGCATGAGACAGGAGCATTGGCTCTTGAAAATAACCATTTGAAATGACCACAGCGCTTTGTCGACCTGAATGTGAAGATATGCATTTTGCAGATCCAGAAGTGACACATTGACTCCCTGCTGCCACCATGCTCTCAGCTTATGTGTGCACACTTCTGCATTGGCAGTGAAAGCATCCACGAAGTCATTCAGTTCGCGGTAATCGAGATGTACCTTCTGCTTCTGCACAACTGTCATCAGGGGAATCAAACCCTTTGGGGGTCCCAGTCTTTCCTGGGGGTATGGAATCAACCAGTTGTTCGCAATCCACTGTTCAAGCTCTTTCTCGTATTTTACTCTGATACCATCAGGCACTTTGTATTTTGCAACCTTGTTGTGAAGCTGAACTGGTGGGTCTTTTTGGGTCCATTTCCACCTGACGGTCCACGCCCTCTTGTCGGAATTGAAGGAGACATCAAAATCCAGCTCACTAATGCAAAGGGCTGCACACATCGATCCCAAGCAGCAAGTCATAACTTAGGGGCCTCCAACAAGTCACCAAAATGTCAACCTTGGCATGGCCCCCTCCATCTTTGAGGATTGACAGTCCCAACATCACAGCAGGCTCCATCAATCCTCTGAATCTTGATTTGTCAACTGCTCCATGTCACACATTGATCCGTGCTGACAATCGATCAGGAAATCCAGTGTCGACAAGCGCTGAGCACTGTTTACCCTCAACCATCACATTGACAACAGGCAATGCCACATTTACTGACTGACAGGGGGCAAGGGTTGTGACAGCGACTTGTCCCCGGACACATTTCCCGAACAATCCTGTGCTATATGGCCTAACTCATTGCAGCGATAGCAGCATAGTTGTGCTCGTGTCTGTCGGCTACTCCCGCCTCCTCTGTCACTTCGGCTCCGGCAGTCTCTAGAGAAATGGTTTGGTCCACCGCACTTGTAGCACTTTGGGTCCTCTCGTGGTGTCTTGGGCACTTTCACGGCTGCCGCAACCTGTTCCATGTCTTTCAAGATGCTTCGGGCCCTGGATAGCAATTCGTTGATTCCCAGTGTGTCCAATCGTGATGGTGTCATCAGGAAGTCCTGCCAGTTCGTTGCTTCGCCAAAACAGAGCTGCCAGGCTTTGCAAATCGGCCAGGTAGACATCCATCGTCTCACCCAGCTCGAGCCATCGACCGACGAACTGTTTCCAAGAAATGAAAGGGTCTATTCCAAAGGCCGTATACAGGGCACTTTTGATCTCTAGGTCCACATCATCCCCGAGTAGTTGATATACAGTGTAAGCTCCTTTTGTTAGTCTTAGTGGGATGACCAATGCAGGTTCTTTTATTTTGGACAACCTGCAAACACGTTCGGCTTTCTCAAACCATTCGATGACAGTCAGGCCTGTGGAGGAGCCGTCGAATTCTGGGATCAATTTTAGATCAAACTTATCCATTGCCAAAATAGCTTGTGGTAAAAAAAGGAAAGACAAAAAAAAAAAAAAAAAATAGATGAAATAAAGAGGCAAGAGTCATCTCTTTTGTCATCTTCATCTGTCATCATCTTCTTCTAACAAGCCAAGCACGGTCAGCAAGAAGCAAAAAAAAAAAAAAAAAAAAAAAAAACACTGCCATTCTCAAAAAAATAGCTGAGGATCGACCATAATTTGCATGCGAACGATGAGACAACGAGATTTCGTGTTAACTGTCCAAGACCGCCTGGCATAAAACATGGGCACCGCCATTTTGGTTCTTTTTATCACAAAGTAGCTGGATTCTATACAACGCACAAACTCATTGGTATTTCCGAGGTAAGCCGTTTTCACAATTTTTCCCACAATATTATATACATTTACTTTTTTTTTTCAATAGATAGGAATGAAAACCTCCAGACATCTGAAAATTTCAACAAAAACTTAATGATTTTTAAATAAAGATCCTTATAAAGAAATTTAGCAAAGTAACAAGTTGTAATGTTAATTTTTAATCTCTTCCACAATAAAGTAAAGGGTAAATAAATTTCAATGACATTCATATGAGCGTATTAAGAAAGGATTTATTTTATGATGAATTCCTACTTGTGAAACTGCTATACTACTAAATTGTAAATAATTTAATTTAACCTGTACATGTATTTATGCATCAGATCATTTGAAAAGTTTGTGCACAATTTTTTATTGTTAATATAAAATGACCATGACTTGACACTGATGTTTGTTTTTGTGCTGATTTCTTGTGTGTTCTAGATTGAAACCTTTCATCATTCAGAGTCAGACTTTGTTGAATGTTGATGTTTTGTCCACAAATGTATGTCAAAGATGGAGGATGAAAAGTTGCACTTTCGCCATATTTTGCTCTATGAATTTCAGAAAAGTGTAAGTGTTGGAACTGCAACAAAGAACATTCCAGATGTTTATATGAGTTTGTTCACAGATTTTTCTCCAAACCTGTCAACTATAATTAATTTCACTAGGTACGGTAATATTCCTTATCTGGTCAGCAATTTCCAAATTTCAAGATACTGCAAGATTCATTATTTGAGGAATTCTTTTTTGATATAATATTCTTTGAGGAATATTTTTATGGAATATATAATATAGTATAAAGTTATAGAAAACCAGAGGAAAATAATTTGATAGCAAGAATTTATAAGAATGTAATATTTTGTCAAAAAATGGTGAAAACTTTTACCTGAAGTTATTTTATGCTTTTGTTTTATTTATATTCTAACATTTTTCTAGCTGTGACATTTTCATCTCATAAATGTTTTTCACTTTAACACTTTTTTGACAACTACAGGGTGCAATGTGTAAATTGTAGCCATTTTATATTTTTAATTTGTGCATGCACGTTGTTTTTGATTTTGTGGACTGCAAGGGTCAGTTGAGCACTTTCTGTGAGAAAAAGAGCAACATGACGTAATTCACTCTGCCAGAAATTTGAAAATGGCATGCTGTATTGCTTGACATTTGTGCCAAAAGTTAGAAAGTGTTTGAGTGTCGATCTGAGGACAGTGCAGAGGATTCAGAAAGGGTTGGATGAGTCTAATGGTGATTACAAAGACTACATTATTGCTCTATTCAACTTCCCACAGGTCCTCAGACAAAACACGGAGGCCTATATCAACTGCTTTGAGAGGGTAGTGCTGCCCTGGGTCAAGAAGGTGGGTGCTGGAAGACCCTATGTTTGGCAATAAGACTCTGTACTATGCCACACAAACAGAAGAACTCAGTAATGGCTGACAGACAATTTCTGTGACATCATCCCTTACATCTGGCCACCTAACTCCCCAGATTGCAATTCCCTTGATTATTATGTGTGGGGCTCATTTGAGCAAGAGACCGACAAAACTCCTTGTAACACCAAATATGAACTGAAGGCAAGGATTATAACAGCATTCACTAACTTAAACAATGAGACCATCCAGAAGTGTTGCAGGAGATTCTGTAGTTGAAGCCAATGGTGATTCTACTGAATAAATTTACTCTTTAGTATATCAAGATATTTTTGTGTAATTTTGGTAAATATCTGTTAAAATGAGATGTGAGTGTTATTTTCATTTTGTATAATTTAGACTCCAAATTATCCATCACACCTTGTATAACTGGAAAATACCATTATAATTTTATTAAAGCAGAAAAGTTTTCGATGAGAGAATAAATAGCAAAATGTACACGCATCAACACAACAAAGGATTATCCAGTTTATTATTCAGGAGATATCAAGATGAAAAAGTAGGCCAGAAAATAACAGGGAACATGATTGCAAAATGTGCTTTCTGATTCTATCTTTATAGAAGAGTAAAATTCATAATAGTTTCATTCAGTTAGAAAAATGAAAGCTGCTTCAATAAAATAAATAATCTTAGCTGATTGTGTAAATTTCTACAGGCCAAAAAATTGAAACCAGTAATTCGTGTGATACTCTCAGCAAAGTCTAAGCCAAAACTTGACAAAAACTCAATTATTAGTTTGTTTAGTAATTTACTCAAACAGCTATCAACTACTTTTTCTAATACTATTGTATTTTTTCTGGTGTGTTGTGTCAGCTATGCATCAACTTATGAAATTCATAGTATGCCACATAACACGGGTTCCCAAGACTGTATGGATTAGAAAAGAGAAAATGTAACAATTAGATGCATTGCATAAAGCACTCTTTAGGTGTCATAAAATATTACTTCAATAAAAAATACCAAGAAATTTTTTTTTAGATTAACGTTTCTTCACAAATATCATCCCCAATTATCAATTACACCTTTTTTTTTGAGTAAATTCTATACAAAAGTGGTGATACTTATGTAGAGAATTATTATCTAAAAATGTTTTTTCATTACACATAACAGTTAAATCATAGATACATTACATACATTAGGTTTTCATTTATACTAACCTTTTTTACAGAAGGTAGATTATCTATATTTTATGATTTCTTTTTTGACAAAGCTCACCTAATAACAGGAATTCAACAGCTAGAAAATAGAGCGGATGCTGAAAACTATAACAATTTAGATGAAAAAAAAAATCTACTTCCTGTTCCATTCATATTCAAGAACAAAAAGACATCTCTAATCTGTCAACACAACATAATTCTCTTTAAAAAATATTTCTGAAATTTTAGTTCTTAGTTTTATTGCATTTTTTTATTATACAATTCAGAACAAATTTTGACCAAAATGATTTTATCATTTAAATTCTCTGAATACTTGTCTTTATAACTAATATAAACATTAAGCACTACAAAAAGAATTTCTCACAAATTTCATAAAATTAAATAAGTGCTCTGTAGAAATAAATGAATTTTTCAAACATTAGGCTAAGAATAGAGCTGTCAACATGTAATAAAAACACACCTCCATGTTAAAATGTTTTTCTGAAATATTTTAAAATAAAAGCAATCTATATTAGCAAGACAAAATATAATTCACATTAAGCATCCATACACTTGATTTTTTTAACTGTATTCTTATAGATATTAAAATTTAATTAGTTTCAATTGAATTTTTCTGTCTTTACATATCCTACATTGTTTCAGTACTAATTTGGTGAGAACAAGAGATTTCTTTCTTTCTTTCTTTTTTAACTTGGCAGAATTTTTTTTGAGTGTTGGACTTTAACTAAGTTAAAACTTAGAAATTCACCACCCTATTTTTTCTTTCTTTTCTTTTCCTTTTTTTTTTCCCTTTATTTTTATCATTTTCTTTTTCTTCTATTAATTGGAGTAAATGGACCAAATTATTGCCCAGTTCACACTCCACCCACATCTATTGAACAGGTGTAGAGGCACATCCCTTGTTCCCTGTTTAGAATGTAGTTTCCGGCTTTCTCTTTTCTTTCCTCAGACCTCAGTATTGGTGCTTCCGTGATTTTCCTGCGATGTGTGTGGTTGGTGGCAACGTCTCATCATTGTGTGGGTACCGAGTTGGCAGTTTCCTGGTTACTGCTTCCAACTGGAAGTTAAGAGCCCTAACTATTGCGTAGCATCAAGAGCGGCTGCTCCGATCAACAGTTGCATAATATCGGGGTTCTTGTAGTGCCATGTCGCGCATCGATAGGTGTCTCTGCAAGCCTTTTTGGTGGGCAACCCCGAGGCCACACTTTGATGCAGACCAAGCCAGTTTCCCTCCCAGCAGATATCATGGATAATGACTGCCTGCATCTTCTACTCAAGGTCCCTCCCTACCAACAAACCATAACATGAAAAATGGTATCAGAAAAAAATCCTAAACCAGTCAAACTCAAATCACCAAAATCTCTTAACATTTCTTTTACTAATATCTGGGGCATTCGTACTAACTTTTGTAGTGTAGAAGCTTTCCTCCACGAAAAGTTTCCTGACATCCTAGCGCTCTGTGAGACTAACCTCAACTCATCAATTTCCTCCTCTGACTTCTCGATCCCTGGTTATCTTCCCCTCTTAAGGAGGGATTCCACTGTCTATATGCATGGGCTGGAAGTCTACACTAGTAAACAACTTTCTGTAGCTAGGGTGACATCACTCAAATCCCCTGACCACCAATATGTATGTCTCCATGTGTCACCTCTCAGTTCGGTTAGCTACCTTTTCTTCCTTTACCGTTCCCCCTCTTCTCCCAATTGCTTCCTTCTAGACAGCATTTCTGACAATATAGATAAGGCTACTTCCTACTACCCATTCGCTCACATATTTGTATTCGGAGATCTTAACGCCCATCATGCTGAGTGGCTTAAAGACTGTTACTGATTCAGCTGGCATTCACGCCATGAACTTTGCCATTTCCCAATCCCTTACGCAAGTAGTAGACTTCCCCACACGCTTTCCAAGCACTCCCTCTGGACACACCTCTCTACTAGATATATGATTTACCTGTGCACTTGACTCCTGCCAAGTCTCGCAGCTTTGCCCTCTCAGCAACACAGACCATGCTGTTGTCTCTCTTAATATTTCTCTCCACTGTCACTCCTCCCAGGAGCCTCCTACCTATAGGACCTCCTACTGCTACCAAAGAGCTGACTGGGATGCCTTTTGCAGTTTCCTATGCGATGTCTCTTGGGGAAAAGTGTTCGATCTCCCAGTTGATGACTGTGCCTCTTGAGCTTTTGTCCTGGGTGAAAGCTGGCATTAATGCCTTCATACCTACCAGGAAATTTCGTCTCAAACCTCATTCCTACCCTTGGTTCTCTCCTGCCTGTTTGGCCACCATTGCCCACAGGAACCACGACTTCCGTCATCTGATCACAATAGGCGCCTATTCATGTCTGCTCATAATGAGTGCAAGAGAATCCTGAATGACGCCAAGTGGTTGTTTGCTGAGAGAATGAGACAGCACATAGCTGACTGCAAGTTTGGCTCCAAGGACTATTGGCGGTTATGCAAACGGGTGCTGAATAATAGCAAATCCTCTATCCCTCCTTTAATCAATGAATTTGAGGTCCTCACATCATCAGCAGACAAGGCTGAGTGCTTTGCTCGCAGATTCTCATCCAACTTCACATTTGACTCATCTGGAGTACCCTCATCTGACTTCTCTATTAGAACTGAGGCTAAACTGTACAATGTAGATGTTACCCCAACAGTAGTATCTCAAGTAATATCAAAACTTGACCCCCATAAGGCGAGTGGTGGTGATGGAGTGGTGGAATCCCAGTGATTGTCCTTAAGAAATGTGCCCCTGAACTCTCCTCTGTCCTCTCTAAACTTTATAACTACTGCCTTTCTGCTTCCTGCATGCTGGAGGTCCTCTTCTGTCATTCCTGTATTTAAGAACTCTGGTGAACCCTCGGACCCATCCAACTATCACCCTATCAGCCTTCTACCAATTTTCAGGAAAGTGTTCGAGGCCATTATTAATGCTGAAATACTTCAACATCTTACTGCCCATAAACTCTTCTCTGACAGGCAGTATGGCTTCCGCTTTGCCAGATCCACGGCCAACATGCTAACAACCATTACGAAGTACATGTTCCGGGCCCCTGAGGAGTCTGGCAAGGCTCATGTTGTTGCTCTGGACATCTCCAAGGCTTTTGACAGGGTTTGGCACACTGGCCTTCTATGCAAGCTACAGGGTAACGGTATTACCGGATGCTTGCTTGATCTGATCCAATCTTTTCTAAATAACCACATAATGAAGGTCATCTTGAATGGGCATGCCTCCACATCCTACTGTACAAATGCTGGTGTCCCTCAGGGCTTTATCCTAGGCTCAACACTCTTCCTTATTTTCATAAATGATCTCCCAGACAAGATCAGGAGCTAAGTAGGCATCTACACAGATGACACCACAATTTACTCCCGCATCAGTAAGAAACCCGGCATGACAGACAAACAATCTTGCTGCTGATCTTGAGAGGGATCTACATTCTGTGGTGAATTGGGGTAAGAAGTGGTTTGTAATTTTCAATGTGTCTAAGACCAAGCTGCTATCTGTCAATCATCACAGGCAACCTCGCCTGCCTCCCATAAGTATGGACCAAGTGAGTCACCCTGAGAGCAATACACAGCGCCTCCTTGGCCTTACCCTCTCTTTCAATCTCAAGCGGAACCACTACATTGAGTCAATAGCTAAATCCATTGCTAGGAAGGTTGGGTTTCTGTGTCGGGCCAGGATGTTTTTCTCACCTGCATCTATCCTGCATATATACAAATCAACCATTCATCTGTGCATGGAGTACTGCTGCCATATATGGTCAGGCACCCCTGCTGTTCATCTCGGTGTTCTTGACAGGCTCCAAAAGAGAATCAGTAATGTGATAGGTACCAACTTGGCAGCTCAACTCCAGCTACTTCCCCACCAACAGGATGTGGCTTCCCTTTGTCTGTTCTATAAATACTTTCATGGCTTCTGCTCATGGTGTTCTATACTTAATATAGAATGCCATGCTTCTGCTTCAACAAACTTAAGTCACTGGTGCCTCTGCAACAGGTGTTTACTTGTGCAACCAGACTGGCAACTGGGTCTCACCCATTCACTGTTAGATCAACCAAATGCAGACGACAATTCTACTCCTGCAGCTTCTTTTCTCGCACTTCCCGGCTGTGGGACTCGCTTCCATATTCTTGCTTTCTTGATGGCTACAACCTCCAGGAATTTAAATGCAATGTCAATACTCATCTCTTAACCACTTGACTCTAGTTCTTTCTTCACCATCCTGTATATCCTTTCCTTTCTCTCCATCTTTGCAACTGTCATCACACCTGTATTCCCATCCTTTTCTTGCTCCTTTCTAACTGGTTTGTCTTTCTCTTCACTCTCTTCTATCTAATCTTTTTACTCTTATGTAGCCCCCCCTGCACATCAATGGCATTACCGTCTTGCTCAGGGTGATACGATTAAAAAAAAAAAAAAAAAAAGATAACTGAAATAGTTCAATCACATACTAATTGTAGTGAACTCAAAGATCATGGTAGTTTTCAGAGTCAAAATTGTGATCACAAAGATTTGGGTTGCATAAAAATGCATTGAACATGCAGTTTAATTCTTAACTTCCTTTTAGGTTTGTATATTCTTTCAATCAGTTTCATCAATATATTTTGCAGAACATTGTTTACTATTGTTTTTTTTTTTTCTAAACTCCTGATTCTGACATAAAATTATTTCTGATTATGTTGATAAAATTTATAACTGTCTCTGAAATGTTTATGATATTTTTTAGATTGAGATGAGCTATTTTTTCTTCAAGCTCATAATTTTGACCTGAAAAATAAATAATTTGCTCAGAGGAAGAGGTATTGAAAGTGCAATGTTCTATGAGTCCCCTACAATTAATATATAACTAGGTAACATGTTGAAATTAGTTTAAATCTAATTTCTATAAGGATACAGTAAAAGACAATGCTTAACATCCATTGGTGAAACATGTCAAAATAAAAATTTACTAAATTGCTGCATATATCTACTGTGTGTGTGTGTGTGTGTGTGTGTGTGTGAGAGAGAGAGAGAGATTCAAATTACAAGTTGTGATCAGAGTGATAAATTATTTAGTACAAGTGAGTTCAACTCCTCAACAGATGGGTCAACTGAACATTCAAATATGGCTGACAATTCAAACTCATTGGAGTAAAAATAAAATTTTAGCACATGAGACCTAAAGCATTTAATGTAATGCAACTTATCAAGTTACAATTTGTCTCTGTAGTACAATAGGGAAGTAACACTATGTATGCTTCTTCTTAATGGATAATATAACACGTTTATCCATATAAAAATATGCTTCAGAATAATCTTAATTTCAGACCAGTCTTTATTTATATACAATCCACTTTTATAGCTTTATATATAACTGTTGAGGAATGTTAAAATGAAAAAAACAGACATTACAAATTTAAATAAACATTATTGTTGTCCACAAATTAGCTTAATAGTAACAAAATATTTTGTTGACTAATACTGGATCAGTAATTAAATAGTGTTTAGTCTCAATTACAGACTTATTTAATAGTACTCATCAATTAAGCTTTTCACTGCCTAAATTGTTTTGTCAAAATAACCTTTCATTTACCAAAAGTTTTGGTATAGCATCTAAAACTAAACTAATTTATTTTTATTTGGGATTATTGGTTTTTAATATTTAGCAATATATACTCAAGTATCTTAAATTCAGAAAATTTAGCTGCCTGTTAAAGGATATGAAACTCCTTGATCTCTGATAACATTAGAACAAGGTGTTGATTTCATTTGTATTTTTTCTGTACATCCAATGGATTCAGCAAAGAAGAGAGGCTATTGCTTTTTCTATCTTTTTGTCATACTTACAAGTACATGGTCTGAAGATGATCACTCAAAACAACCTGGTGTTACACTATAATACTGAATATTCTTAAATGGACACTTATTAAAGTGGATTAAGAGACTCGAAACAATAGTTTTGATGTTCAAACAGTAATAGATGATACCAATATAATCTGAGTGCAAGTGATGGATCACTGGTATCTGCTTTTAGAAACAACAGATTTAAAAGTAAAATTAAGATAAAAAATTACTTTATATAGCAAGCATTTATTTTTATTTATATTTAAGATAATTTAGCATTTAAACATATAGTAAGAAATATATTTTGTAAAAAAAAAGGGAGAAACAGTGAGGGGGTAGTGTATTCAAATCTTAATACAGTACCAAATCCTTTTTTTACTAATAAAATAGCAACTGCTTCAGATAATACTGAAGTATCTTTCTTTTCAATGTCATCTCATAAATAAATATTATTTGTATTTAAATTTTAATAATTCAATTAAACTCACTAAATAAAAAAAAAACTTATTTCAAATAAAAGGTTCCCATAAAATTATGAATACTGGTATTCAAGAAATGTTTCTATGTTACACAGACTAGAATTTAAAGTATTGCCAAAGGATGAAACTTAAATTTATACAATATTATAAAATTTCTGTATAAGGATACAAGCTTTTGTACTGTAAAGTTTCATTTAATCACCTTCAAGTATTTTTTCTATTTGGTTCCTTCTTTAACTCTACATATGTTTCATTGCTCATGCTTATTGATATGCATTCATTTAATCAATGAATAATCTCAATATTATAACAGGTGCATTCATGAACAGATTATAAAAACATTTTATATTAATCTTTCATGTTTTTTATCAATTTATATTTAAAGTAATTTTTTTAGAAGAAAGAAAAAATATATAGTGAATAAAATGTTGAATAGGACAAAATGAGCTAAGTCCTGTGAAAAAATTAAAAATATAGTAAATATGAATAAGCATAAAAATCTGACAAAAACTTCACCCAAATATATTGTATTAAAAACATATGAAAAAGTATTATTTTTTTAAAATCTGATTGCCAAATATTTGACAAAGAGTGACCTAGTCAAGATCAAAATGAAGGCAGAAATAGAATCAACAAATCATGGAAATTTCTATTTTTCAAAACTGAATTCTTTACATGAAAAAAGCATCAGGGATAATTTAATTATCAGATTTTAATGCCATCTTGACTATCTTGCCAAGAAAAACTATTGCCAATATGAAATATTGGGTGAACATGAAGGAGTGCAAATGGCCTATAACAAGATTTATATGTGTCATACAGGACAGACTCTAGACACTAGTGGTCCTCGCAAACACCTAGAAAAATACATTCCATACTATTACAGAACTACTACTAGTTAACACAAAAACTTGAAAACAGGTTGGTTCCACAGCATGATGCAGTCTCCTCCATACATGATACTCAATGACCTGTTCAAAAAGTGGGAATCTGACTAGTCTAACCCAGCAATGCAGAGCCAATTTTCAATGGTCCTTTAGTTCTGTCCCAAATGAAGCTTAGTATCTGATTCCAAGGTATCAATAATGGTACTGTTTTGGTTAATGGTTACAAAATGCCACAAAATACAGCATTTACTGTACAGTGCATTGACTGATATGTTGAGTAGCACCAGCATTTGAGATATAGTTACTTTAGTTTATTTCAAAAGCATAACACAAGCCAACCAAAGTTTTATATTTAAAAACCAATTACAGGAATTATTTTGGCATTTTATTTTTTCAGAGATTTAATATAAAATTATTCTATGTTTCAAAACAAATGGTTATCAATAAAATAGTTTTATTTGATCAATTATATGTCTGAAGAACAAAAACAATGTCTTATATTTGACAAAAATAATATTTATAAGTCAACAACAACATTACTGTATTTTAAAACATAAGATGCTCCTTAAATTTAGCATGCAATATACTGGAAAAATAAAACAAGGAAACTTTCTAGAGCCTACCTTGATCCCACTAGTGATTTGTAAATGCCAAGCTTTACTCCAAGGCTGACTTTCATTTAGTGGACTACAGAGTAATAGATTTTCTTTTAAGGGCAGAGGAAAAAGTGTCTTATATGCTACAAAAATATAGTATATCTGAAGAAAGAATAAGCAATGAGTTGGCATAATGTTTTATAAAATTTATAACTGTTTTTTTTGTTTGTTTTTTTTTGCATAGTCATTAAATAACTTCTAACATTCTTATGTAGTCAACTTTAGCTAATTTTCTATTGTTTTCCCCTGGCTATGGATTAAATAGCAGGAATTGACTGTTTTTTAGCCTCAAGTGGCACCCACTGAATGAAAACTGAATTCCAAGTCACAAAGAAAAAACAGAAAACCACTCTACTATCTTTACCAAACATTCATGGCAAACTGCAGATGAAAAAAAAAATCATGGTCCTCTGTTTCAGAGAGACATGTCATTTCATTATTTTCTTAATGCCATCTACTTTTTCATAAATACAAATAAAATAAAAATAAATTTACAATGAAATGTTAATAGTAACTATGAAGAAAAAGTTGTTACATATTGTTACAAAGGCTTTCTCTAGTAATCACTGTTTTGGTCAAATTGTGTGTGTGTGTGTGTGTGTGTGTGTGTGTGTACTATGAGGCGAGGATGACAAAGCCTGTTACCAAGCAGCAGGTTCATAATAAACTAACAGTTAAAGAAAGCATAAGAAACATATTTATCATTAACATACAGAAAGACATCAAAAGTAAGTCATCTGATGAACAAAATCAACCAGAGAGATGAAATCTCGTTTTTTCATCTATCAGTCTTTAGATAAGAACATCATTTGATAGAGTTTGGCATGTTGGCCTTCTTAACAAGCTCAAGGGCTATGGTACCTCTAGCTAAAATATTTAACTTAATCCAATCATTCGTAAAAAATGATGTAATATAGATTGTGTTGAACAGCCACACTTCTAGATAATTTCACATTAATTCAGTAGGGTTTAGGTTATTCCTCACAGGGCTCTATCCTCTATGTTGTTCCTTATCTTCATCAACAACCTCCCCAATATCATCAGTTCCTAAGTAGGTGCTAATGATACAACTATTTAATCCTGTTATAATAGTAGGCCTGATAGGTTCAACAAAGTAAAACTGGGAGCTACTTTCAAAAACGACTTCCAATCAGTTGTTAACTGACGTAAGAAATGGAACACCTTTAAAAACAAAACTGCTATTTTTTAATCATCAAAGAGAACTATATTTGCATACTATCAGCTCATTTGACACTAACTACCAGGAGAGTAACTCAATGCACCTTCTTGGTATCAGGTTTTACACTGACATAAAGTGGAGTAAATAAATTGCTAGGTTGGCTAATAGGAAAGTGGGTTCACTGTGTCATGCCAGACAATTGTTCTCATCAGAATCCATTGTGTCTGTAACATATTAGTCCTGATTTGGCATTTTGACTTCAGTCACTTTCCCACTGCCATGGAATACCCTCCCTTTGACGAATTTCTTGTATCAACTCTAAAATAAATACCATTTTTCTTCAATTCAATATAAAAATTAAACTTCATCATTCAAATAAAAAACAAATGTATTAACAAGAGATGATAATGAAAATGGTAATTTGACACAGAAATCCAAAGTGTATTGGATGCTTTCCAGAAACTAAGAGTGTTAAGAGATACTAGATAACTTCCTCAAAGATGAAGAAGAGACCTGAATTGACAGAAAAATGATTCTACAAGTAGATGCTGAGAATACCACACACTGAACATGTGAGCAATGAGGAATTTTTAAGGAAAATGAGAAGTAAAAAGAAATTTATACTTAAAATCAGGAACATTTGGAATATTTTGGATATATAATGAAGAAAGAAAGCTAGGAGAATTTAACACTCACACAATATATTAAAGCAAGAGGGTCATAGAGAAACAGCGAGTGACCTACCTAACATGTTTGTGTGAAAGGATGGCAAAGCAGGAACAAAGAAGGATAGTAAAGAGTTAATTGCTTAGAACCATAAGATACAGGAAGTTATATTATCAGAGCCATGATCACTCATGTCATGAAAAGACACAACACATAAAAGAAAAAAAAATAATGCTATTAAACTGAAGTAGAAAACTGCCTTTTTCTAGATTAATTCAAGTGCCATTGCTGTTTAAAATTGATACAGTAAGATAAAAAAATTCCAAATTCAAAGACTATATAGAGATATACATAGGTAAATAACCTACACAAGAAATTATATATATATATATATATATATATATATATATATATATATATAGAAAGAGAAAGATAGAGAGAGAAATAGTCAAGTGATTAGTCAATTAAGTAAGTATTATTGATATTGATAAATGGGAAACCACTTAGCTAAATTGATAGAATATCAAACAGGTGGATGGATGAATTGACAAATGTTTATATAAGAATACTCTAATCAAATTCTCTTCTATAAGAAAACAGTTGAAAAAAGAAAAAGAAATCAATATGTATTTAATAAAAAGTCTCAGCTTGTTGCAAGTGAAGCAATTCAGAATACATTAGGAACTACACAGGAAGTATGGTCTGAAAAGTGCAGAGAAGTAGTATGAACATTCTCCACCATCAGTAGCCAAGAATGAGCAAATGAAGCACATGTGGATTATGACCATCTTGACTAACAGGCACTTGATGAACAATCACTCTAGATATTACTTGTGCATGAGCAACCATGAATGGCTTCCGATAGACTAAGTCTCCAGAATCTGTGAAAAAGTAATAGAGGAAAAAGAAGCAAAGTCTTCAACTGTGATGAAACAGGACTTTTCTGGAAGAAAATGCCAAATCATATCTACATTCATAAGATTATCAAACATATCCAACTGTACTAATGACTTCGTTCTGATGAAGACTTCAAACAACTGCTGGAATTTTCAGTGGAAGAAGCTGAAGGAAATTCCCATTCATCATTGAACACCAGAGAAATTCAAAGCTGTTTTAAACCAGGCCTAAGTTTGAAGGATATGATCAAAGAGTATGAAACTTCAAAAGAAGAAAGCCAATATATCACTTGTATGATCATAGTTGACCTAGGGTGACTGCAATATTTGTTTGAAAAAGCCAAAAGAAAAAAAAAAAAGAACAGTTTCTTATAATTATTTTTTTTAACCAAGATATCTGAAATTGTCAAGTCTCATTCCACTCTCAAAAATCCTCAGACATCAATCACAGAGTCTATGTATTCATATATAAATTAGCTCGTTTAAACTGTACTATGTTTATAGATGTGAGTTCATTATTGGAGATAGAGTATTTAGTCAACACTGCATGGTGACCTTCAGTTTCATGACTCAAGTGAACTTCAAATGTGTGTATACACCCCATACACAAAGTATTATAAAAAGAGTTTTGGAAAAAGTCATATTTGAATTCGGATAAATAAATAAAAAAATAAATAGAACCTGAATTGATTTAAACATTCCATAATTATCTTAAAATTTATCACAAATGTCTATTTTCTCCATAGCTACCTCATAGTGAATAATCATCTAATGTTTGTTTTGTTTGTTTATTGCCCTATTAAAATTAATAAGTACTATGAATCACTTTTCTAAACAATGGATAGACAATGAACAGGTTTTTGTTTATTTTTTCTATCAATAGAAGACTAATATGCTGAAAGTTTATTTTTGACAAGGAAAATTTGATAACTGATTTTCCAAAGAAATTACTCGTTTTTCTTTATTTACTTCAGTTCAATCATGTGCAAAATCTCTCATTTGTGTACACATTTATGTACCGCAAAAATAATATCAATAAGTAGAGCAATAATAGATGTACACACACACATTCAGTAATAGTCAAATTATCAAACACATTAACTATGCATTGATTATGCATTTTAGAATTTAAAATAGTAAACTTTCCAATTTCATTTTAGCAGTCTTTCAGAGTGGCAAATTCAATTTGAAATTGTTAGACTCAAATAGAACAAAAAAAAAGAATAATGCATATGACGGCATGTTTTACAATGAAAAATCAAATCAAAAAAATTAAAAATAAATCCAAATAAAATAAATAAACCCCTGTTTTAAGTGGACGTATAAAAACTTTTTATACTTTTCTTTTTCACTTGTTTCATTTAAATTAATTCAAGACAATAAGAACCTATGACCGTGGCATCAGTTGAAAAAGCTTCAAACATTTCTAAATGAAGTCAAGGTAATGATGTGATATTTTAAGTAAAGGGACGTAGTGAATATTCTAAAAAGTAATTCTTTCTGATTAATAACCTGAACCATGTCTGCCACAATATAGCATTGCACTTTTTTGGATGTACCTCAGAGACTTGGAATATACCAACGAACAAAAATCAAAGTTTCTTCAGTTTTTTAGTTGCAAAAAACGATAAGTAGTCATTAAAGTAAGAAAACTAACAAAAAACTTTTCCAGTAAAAGTCAGTCTCCTGTAAAAATCAATAGCAACAACAAACTATGAATATCAGCTTCTTGTATTTCTTAATTTCTGAAATAATGTTGACATAAAGTTCAATAATTTTCAGTTTACAATTAACATTATCAGCTTGTTCATAACTTCTTTTTTAGTTTTCCTCTAGAAGTCATTAAATATTTTGTAAAGATAAGTTTTCTAAATTTATTTGGTAAAAAGTGTAAATTAATGTTATCATATCTGTTATGTTTCTTTGTGTGTACTGTAGTAGTAGTCGCAGTACAGCTCTGTGGCCTGTGACAACAGAGTTCTCTGTTTCTTACTTCTCCAGTTAAATAGAATCTATTTACTTGCCTACTAATTTGCATATGATACTACAGAGGTATCTCCACTCATTTTCAATACCTAAGTTTTAAATTGAATTTTTTAAAATAAGTTTTCTTAAAACTTTAATTTTAGTTTTATTTGGAAGCTATTTTTCCAGTCAGCAAAATACTTGGGTGTTTAGTGTATTTCAAACAGAAATTATTCATTGGAATCTAAAATTCAGATTTTTTTTTAAATCTTCAATTTTTTGGCCTTTTTTTTGAGCGATCGACACATTTGTAAACAAAAGTTAATTCTCCGTTTTAAAAATCTTGCAAAAAACATCTTTCACGTGTTATTTTTGGAAAATAATTTAATTTAAATTTAGATTCTAAATTGAAACAATTATTACTTGTTTACGGCATGAAATTTAGAATAAAAGTATTTCTTAATCAGAAAGGTCTGACTCGTTGACCTTTCAAGAAGGTGATGATCAGTCAATTAAGTGCCATACGTGATACACGCTTGGGCGATCATGTCTCGAAAGAGACATGACTGACTGGGCAGAAGATCATCCCGCAGTAGGTTGCCATTGCTTTCTGCGGTAGACTGGTTGCCGACCAAGGCTATAGAACCCAGTCTGTCCTGCTATTTAACCCATAACTGGAAGGAAGAGACGGATAAGGGTATTTACGCGAAAGTGAATACAATGGATTCAACTGGAATTCGAACTCGGCTCCCCGGTTTCTCGTTCCGAGCTGATATCCACTGTACCACAATGCACATCCCGTCATAAATTAGTTCACACATCTGGAAGTATGGTGACCAAAAAAAATGACATAACCCAATTTAACATTTTGTAAGGGGAACAACCCTTGAAACATGTGACATTTAATGATGTCTCTTATAAGTTTCCATAGTAAAAGAAAACATGCAGTTTAACAAAAAAAATCTAAAATTATTTTTAAAATCTTAGTTCTAAATTATTTGTTTTAAGCTTTTCAATCTTCAGTTTGTAAATAGTCTTTACTTAATAAATTAATATCCGAAGACACTGAGTAACTGGAAGAAATTTAAAAAATGTTTGAAACTTTACAAATTATCATAATTAGCAAAGAAAAAATGAAAACAATTCTTACATCAAATTTTTTTTTTCAGAATATCCTTAAATTATATTATTCATAGAATCAATTAAAAGCTTATCTAAATTAAAATGGGCATAGTTTTAATGCATTTTTTATTTTACTATTTGGAGCAGATTTCGGAAAAACAGTCTTGTAAATAAAAAAAATTACATGATTTACATTCTCCAATGAGTCCTGAATTTAACTAATAAAAAGAAATTAGTATAGATAATGTATTTCTAGAAGTTTTGTTTATTTAATTGGGTGGGTGGAGGGTAACAGATGTAAAAATATACATATTTTACCAAGATTTTCTAAAAATAATAATTGCATAAATATTTTCATTTATTTGAATAAGTCCTGAAAGTATCATTAACATCAAACAATTACTTGATTTTTGCAAGAATGTTCAAATTAGTGTCTTTCAACACCAAAAAATTACTTGTGTAATGTTTTCCATAGTAGTAACATTACATAAACATGGAGTGAATCACTAACAGGAAGAAAAATAAAGTTTTTAATTGAAATTTTGAACATGTTAGAAAGAATTAAAAAATTTCCAAAAATAATAACAAAATTTGATCTTTCCGCTTAATAATAACACAAACATTTGGATGATAAAACTTTGTGTTAAGTTTGAGCCCTTTTAACATCATGCAATGTTGTTTTTTTGGCAATTGCGTGGAGGTACCTAAATGATACATTTTTGAAAGAGAGATTATCTAACTTCTCAAAATATTCTAAATAGAAGATATTTTCTGTTATTTATATTTATAACAAATTAAATAAAACAAAATGCCTAACTACATACTGAACATACTAAATATTCAAGTTTGACTTCTATCAAAGTCAAAATGTATTTTATAATTGTATTTTATTGAATCACACATATACATGAATATGCACACTAAATGAAGTGAAATTACTTTTGTACGCACGTGTATAATAAATCCTCTTTTTACCCCACTCCAGTTGTCTGTGTTCACCACCTTTTACATTGGTAGCAGAGCGTAAAAACAATGGCTTCTAGATACATTGCCCCACCAACATTAAACACGGACAAATACAATTCCTGGAAAAAGGAAATGCGAATTTGGGAATTAGCCACAAGTTTAGATGAAAGAAAACGGGCCCCTGTCGTACTTTTGTCCTTGGAAGGAAAAGCGAGAGAAGCGCTGCTGGAATTGGATATTACCTCACTAAATGCCGAAAATGGAATGGAGATGATATACCAAAAACTGGATACACTCTTTTTAGAAGACGCAAACCAGGCAGCATTTAAGGCTTACGAGGCGTTCGAAAGTCACAGAAGACAAAGCGGCATGGCGATAGATACCTTTTTAATTGAATTCGAACGTCATATTGCTAAATTAAAAGAATTCAATGTAATTCTGCCCGAGCCGGTCCTGGCGTACAGAGCTCTTAAAAGCGCAAACCTCACCCCAGAAAACGAACGGTTAATAAAAGCTACTGTTCGAGAACTGACACTTGGAGAAATGTCTAAACAATTAAAAAAAATACTCAATGACTTTCAAGCTCATTCCTCACCAAAAACTTCTCCGGTTGCGGTAAAAACCGAATCTGACATTATTTTCACGACGAGTGAGGAAACCTACTACACCAGTCGTGGTCGACGCCACGGTGATAAAAATTCTAGTCTCACCAGTCAAGGTACTGGCAGACGGGGTCGTAACCAGAACTCAACACACTACAACACCAAAAGAAATTCAAAACCTAAGTTTGAAAGTGACAACAGCAGGAGTTGTTTCAAGTGTGGATGTAAATACCACTGGATTCGCGACTGTCCGTATGACGAAACTGACAACAGTGAAAAGGGAGGCCATTTACTCGTCTCCAACATCGTTCTCATGAACGAGCGAGAACAATATGGCGGCATCAGCACGTTTTTAGGAGAGACACTCGGATCCGCTGTCTTGGATAGCGGCGCGTCTGGGACAGTTTGTGGAAAAAAATGGTACGAGTGTTTTCTGGAAACCCTACCAGAAAAACAAAAAATAAAAATTCGAGATGGAGGAAAGAGCTACAAGTTTGGTGATGGGAACACCATTAAATCCACCCACACAGCAACTTTACCATGTGTCATTGCTGGCATTGAAATCGGTATTGTCACTGACATTGTGGACGCTGACATACCGCTTTTGCTAAGCAAAAAGTCAATGAAAAGAGCCAGCACATGCCTCAATTTTGAGAATGACAGTGTCACCATGTTTGGAAAAAAAAATCCCACTGCAGTGTACTTCTTCAGGTCACTATCATATTCCCATAACAAGACCTCCACCAGATCGAGGTAAGTTCAAACACATTTTGTTTACCAAAGAAATTTTCCACAAAAATAGGCAAGAAAAAATAAAAATCGCCACCAAACTTCATAGGCAATTCAGTCATCCTAGTGGCAAAAAGCTATGTGACTTAGTCAGGAGCGCCGGAGTGAAAGACCCGCAATTCATTAAAATACTCAAGGAAATTCCCAATTCTTGTGAAATTTGCTTGAGGTACAAAAGGGTTGAACCCAAACCTGTTGTGGGGTTTTCACTGGGAACGTACTTTAATGAAAGCATTGCTATGGACATTAAAGAAATTAATGGAAACAAGGTACTACACCTTATTGACCATGGTACTAGATACAGTGCTGCAGTAAAAATTCCTGGTAAAGAGAGCTCCGATATTATTAGTGCTATTTTTAAAAATTGGATTACTTATTTTGGTACTCCTGGATTTATCCTCACTGACAATGGCAGAGAATTCAACAACCAGTCGTTTAGAGACATGGCACAAAATATGAACATTGTGGTTCGTACTACTGCTGCTGAAAGCCCATGGAGTAATGGGCTAAATGAAAGACGCAATGGGATATTAGGGGAAATGGTGAAGAAAACCCTTGAAGAAACCAATTGCAGTTTTGAGGTGGCCCTCGCATGGGCAGTAAGTGCCAAGAATACACTTCAGAGTGTCCATGGATATAGTCCCAATCAACTCGTTTTCGGCAGAAATCCTAACCTACCTGGTTTTCTCAATGACAAACTCCCTGCACTAGAAGGTGTTTCCACCAGTGAAATCGTTGCAAATAACCTCAACGCTATGCATGCTGCCAGGAAACACTTCATAGCAAGTGAATCTTCAGAGAAGCTAAGACGAGCACTTCGCCACCAAGTTAGAACAGGTATCACACAATCTTATAAAAATGGAGATGCTGTTCTCTACAAAAGAAATTTGTGTGATAGATGGCTTGGGCCTGGAACTGTCATAGGATGGGAGAACAAACAAGTGCTTGTTAAACACGGTGGCACCTATGTAAGAGTACATCCGTCTCGTTTAGTTTCCTACCCTGGAACTTACCAGAATCACAATGAGGGTAACAACAAGGAATCGGGCATCCCACAAGAAGAGTCTGAAGAATTTTCAAGGATGTCAAACCTCGAAGAGAATATTTTAGATGAAGATTTGGAAGTTCCAGACATCAACGCCGAACAACGCTACACTGTGGAAACTCAAGACATAACAAATAAGCAGGACACCTCCACCAGGAAAGTCAGGCTTCCCAAACCTGGACAAATCATCAAATGCAAGCTTGCCAATGACACAGAATCAGACTGGAGGAAGTTAAATGTCATAAGTAGAGCAGGCAAAGCCACTGGTAAAAATAAACATTTAATGAATGTAGTTATGGAACAGGGTGAACCTTTTTGGTTGGACTTTGAACATGGGGTATCCGAATGGCAAACCAATGAGGCAGAAGAAAACAAAGAGGACCACAATTCTTGTAACGAAGAAAAAGTAATGATCACCTCTGCCAATGATAACCTGGAACTAGAGGAAGCAAGAAAAAAGGAACTTCAGAGCTGGATTAAAAATAAAGTTTATATCCAAGTACCTGATCAAGGCCAAGCAAAAATTTCCACCAGATGGATTTACACAAACAAAATTTCTGATGACAAGCAAACATACAAGGCCAGACTCGTTGCCCGAGGTTTTCAAGATAAAGATGCTGAGAACCTAAGAAATGATTCTCCCACATGCTCCAAAGAAGGTTTACGCCTAGCATTAGCCATAATGGCATCTAACCATTGGGTATGTAAATCCATGGATATTAAAACAGCATTTCTACAAAGCAAGAAATTGGATCGACTAGTCTATCTGGATCCTCCCAAAGAAGCCAATGTACCCCAGGGCTATATCTGGAAACTCTCCAAATGTGTATATGGCTTGACCGATGCCTCTAGGTCCTGGTATCTAACACTCAGGGAGGAATTAATGAAATCAGGAGCAATAGCTTCAAAATATGATCAGGCTATATTTACATGGCATTTCGAAAACAAACTGCAAGGTATAATTGCTACCCATGTGGATGATTTTTGCTTTGCAGGGTCAGAAATTTTTCACAGAAAAGTTATCAACGAAATCCGTCAAGTATTTGCAGTTAAATCTGAAGAAATTGCAGAGTTTCAGTACATAGGGTTAGACATCAAACAGAATGGTAAAAATATCAAACTCGGACAAAATGAGTATGTAAAGAAATTGAAATATATCCCAGTAGAAACAGGCAGGAATATTAACCACAAAATATCAACAGCAGAAATTACTGAAATCAGGCAAGTTATCGGCCAACTTAACTGGCTGGCTACCCAGACCAGACCTGATCTCAGCTACGATGTCAGTGCATTAAGTTCTATCCTCAAACGAAGCAATGTGGAATGTATAAAACATGCCAATAGAGTTGTTAAGAAAGCCAAGAAAGAAAAATCCCAGATAGACATTCCTGACTTAGGAAATCTTAACCATCTCAAGATTGTTGCCTATAGTGATGCTTCATTCGCTAACCTGACAGATGGAGGATCTCAAGGTGGTTATATAATCTTTTTGGTTGGGGATAACCACAAATATACGCCCATAACATGGCAGTCCAAACGCATCAGAAGAGTGGTCAAAAGTACACTTGCTGCTGAAACCCTAGCCATGGTTGACATGTCGGAGGCCTGTCTATTTTACAGGAAACTACTATTGGAAGTTCTCCAGTTGAAGGATGAACCTGAAAACATCAAAATAATCTGCAAAACAGATAATTCCTGCCTCTATGACTCTGTACATTCCTCCACACAAATATTAGACAAAAGGCTTCGCATCGAGATGGCTATTCTAAGAGAAATGCTGGAAAGAAAAGAAGTAGCAGAGTTCTCTTGGGTACCCACAAATAAACAAGTAGCTGACTGTTTAACCAAGAAGGGAGTCCCTTCATTTAAGATACTTGAGTTTGTATCTGAACCTAAAGAAACTGATATTTAAAACAATATTTTTTTTCTTTCTTTTTCAGTCGCCATCTAAAAGATAAGAAAAAGGGGGAAGAATTGTTAACTTTACCAAGTTGTCTCCCTTGGACACTCTTCACAAAAGGGAGTTAGTTTTACCACCGAAAAACGGTGTACGGCACTTTCGAACGAGAGAGCGCGAACTGTACGCACGTGTATAATAAATCCTCTTTTTACCCCACTCCAGTTGTCTGTGTTCACCACCTTTTACAACTTTATTATTGGATGAGTCAAAACATTTGGGTTACAATATATTTAACATTTTGTTCCACTATCAGCTACTATATTTCTAACTATTGCATAATTTTATCTTTTCAAAATACTTCACATCTCTTAGCAAAGAATTACTTAACATGTTTTTGCAGTTTTCAACATAGTTAAATTTTTAATTCAGTGATTTCTGTAAAAACAGAAGTAAATGGTAATCCAACCCCACCATTTACACAGCATCATTTTCTTGGCATAAAGACTGGCTTTTACTAAGATGAGTGGTGTTTCATTTCACTTGTCACAGGATCTCTTGAATTTTACCCATTTGTCATATATTCACTTTTCATTATCCATCACAATTTATTTAAAAAATAGGACATTTTTATTGTTTTCAGTTATATACAAGACTCATCAAAGCTGGAATTTAACCAAGATGGCTTAAATGATTTTTAGTACTTGTTTTTGATATTTTGAGTGTGTTGACTATCTCTTGAATTCTACTATTCTCAAGTGAGATTATTTGACTACTATCAATCATCCATAATACTTTTTTCATAAACTGAACAAATCTTTATTTGACTTTTGGTTGTATTTTTGCCTTTCTTGAAATAAAAAAGACAATTTGAAACATAATATACCAAAATTGTTGCTTATTTTCTCCCATAATTCATGTCATAATCAATAAACAAAAATAATACAATTTCATCAATTTTGAAAAAATGGGCATACTGATATGGCAATACAATCAAAAGGGATCAAAAACACTCCCAATGACATAATGACAATTTAACCAACCCAATATTTTGAATTCATTATTCTTTTATGTTTTAAGTTCTTTCTATTAATATAAGTCATGGCATCAATTTTTGCTTTTTTTAAATTCACATATAAGTAAAAGAAATTTCACATGTTGCATTTATGGTAAGCAAAATGAATGCCTTGCATTTCTTTATTTTAAATAAAAAATTAATTATATTTTATAATTTATTTGTTTAAGCACTATTTTTAATGGATACTCATATTTGAGTGGATAATCTGTTTTTTTATAATTAAATAGTATATTTATTTATATCTACTGGCCTGAATAATCAAGAAATCTTGTTAGGAAAATATGTGTCCTCTGGCTGGATTCATATCTGTGTCCCCTAGAGGAAACTATCAATTGATTAAACATGTCTTAAGAGTGCTCAACCACGAAGGACTTACAGTCAAAGTCTAAAATAACGTTTTTAAACACACATTTTCTTGATTTTTCAAAGAAATTTATATCTGGTGTTTTCCTATCTTAATGTAAACAAATGTAAACAAAAACAATTTATTTATAAAATTTGACAAAATCCGTTACAAAATGAATTAACTAAGATATATTTTGAATTAATTTGTTTGAATGTTATTTTTAATAATTTTTTTATATCTAAACAAATAAATTAAAAATATGTTTCATAATGGATTTCATAAATATATTTTATAATTAAGAACTTCTTACAATTGTATTTTCTCAATTTTAATAAAAAATATCAAGTTACATATATAAAAGCTTTTGTTTAATATTAATCTTTCATTAAAACTCACTACCTCAAATAATTTGCTTAGTTTATACTTACTACTATTGCAGTAATACTTCTGCTATATATTTTTTCTGAAATTACATACTAAATGTACATTAATGTAAATAATTAACTTTGTTAAGTAAATAAAATGCATTAATGGACAAAAATAATTCATTCACTTTCATCAACAGTCAATTTTATTAATAAACTTGGAAAATGTAAATATGAAAAATATAAAGTAAAAACAAAATATGTTGAATGTAGTTCTTACTTAAATCCAATCTATTTAACATTTAATGAGTCACTAAAAAATTATCTCTTTTTGAAAAGTTAGATCACTAATCAAAAATATTCTGCAATGTGAGAAAAAAATCTCAGCACTAAGTTTATACTTTTCAGACATTTTCTTTGTATAGTTTTCAGTCAAAAAAACTAACCCAGTGCTTAATGAAAAAATTACAAGCAAGTACCTTTAAGTACTAGAAAAATTTACATTTGTTGTATTTCCACACACATGGACATACACAAATACATATATATTTCAATTAAGATTAAATACAGATCACATATGGATCTGGAGTCAACAGAATAATAGAATAAAGAACAAATAGAAAACATTTATCAATCTAACAAAAGTGAAACATGTGAAATTGATAAATATCTTCTCAATAATAAAGGTCTTCCTAACAGGTAGGTTCATGAAGGTAGTTGTTAACAGCCAGTTCTCAGGGTCCCTACCAATCAACATATACATCTCCCAGGGTAGCTTCTCAAACCAACCCTCTTTTTATTTTACATAAATTATCTGTCTAAGAGTATACACTCATTTGTGAATATCTGTGCTGATGATATATATATGGGTTCACCTCCACAACTTTAGATGGCCAGAGATTGGAAGCTGAGCTTCTCCAATATAGCTCTAACATCTGTGGCAAGGGGTAACACTGGTAAGAAAACCAAGCTAGTTATATTACACCATCACTGATCAAACCCTGAACTACCACCAGTCACAACTCAACCCTAACCTCAAGTAGAACTAGTACATATAATCTATTACAAAAGACACAGGAAAAATGGTTCACTATACTGCTCCAGTAAGTATCTGACTCCTCATGTTGTCCTCTACCTTTACAAAACTCAGATCAGGCCTAAAATGAAGTACTACTGTTATATTTAGGTAGAAGCTGTGCAGTTCTCACTTTCCAATCTCTATAGAGTCCAAAAGCATCTCTATATTCTTGTAGGGTAACAAATTATTTTTCACCATGCAACCCCGCTCTCACAGACAAGATGTCGCAAGCCTCTCACTGCTCTACTGCTACTTTGAAAGCGCCCAGATGAACTACATTGCTTAGTTTCACCAGTTCTAAATTTCATGGCTATGACCTGTCATGCTACACACATTTTACTGTACCACTCTCATTCCATCCATATTCTATTGATGAGAAGTTAATTTTACTCAAGTAACTTCTTCCTGCAAACCACTGCTCTGTGGAACTGACCCCCTAACATGTTTTCCCCAATCACTACAATCTTAACCAGTTCAAGTTTAAGGTTAACTGACTGTTATTTTCCCCACTGATATACAACCCAATACCTTGAGAGGCTTCTGGGCCTTGTACAATCTACAGCTCAAAGACCTCTATACTCCAACAAAACATAACCAAAATATTAAAACAATAGTTGTTTATAAAAAAAACTCATAATGCTCAAAGCAAGTTTCACAAAAACTTAAGCAGATACTGAATAGGATATACAGATTAAATGTTCAGATGAAACAATGACTACATAACATCAAAATTGTCTATTATGCATTGAATGAAACAGTATATAACACCTTACCTCAGAAGTACAGACAAAAAAATAAAGAGAATTACCTACAATGTTACATAAAAGATCTTGACAAATATCTATGCACATGCATCATTTAGCATTAATTCTAATTAAAATTAAACTGTGATCAACTTCAAATTTTATGAGATTTGGAAAATAGTATTTTGATGCAAAAAAACATACAATTTTTTTTGTATTTCTTTTGATAATCTACTAACATGTAATTAAATCTTTTTATGATTTTATTTAATCATTTTATCCCAAGCTATGCACTAAAAACCACTAAGATCAAGAATTTGATAAAAATGAAAGAAAGAGAGATCAATAAGAGAACAAGATTCCATGATAATTGACATCACATTTAAATTTTTGAAGACCGTATTTGTCAGGAAATCAATAAGAAACTTCTACAAACTAGAAGTGCAAGAGAAGAAACTATTAGCATAGAACTTACAGTTACAGCTAACAATTTCAACAGTGGAATCATGAGACCTAGCAGCCAATCTAGTACTGTGCTTATCTTCATAAAGTTGAGGTTCCAATGAGAAAAGATCATCAGAACAATTACCACAAAAATATTTATAACTAAGCAAAGGGAAGCTATATTACAGTGGTGGGAAAGTGACTGAACCTGAAATGCTAGGTCAGGATGATAATGTTGTGTCTTCAGATTTTGTCAAGAATATCTAGACACATAGCAAAAGCACCAGACCAAAGATAAATTCTGGTGAAAAAAATTGTCTAGCATAACATAGTGAATCAACTTTCCTAGAAGCAAACTTGATAATTGGTTCAATACAACCATTCTACTTCGTATCATTGGAAAGTGTGAGGCCAAGAAATTGCAGTGAGTTGACCATGCTGATAGAAGGCCAAAAAGATGATTAATTGAGAGCAGTTTCCTTTTAGATGCCACTACTTTCCCTAGATTATCAGCCATTTTCAATATCAGCTGCCAATTTGAGTTTATCAAACCTATGAGATTTGCTATTAAGACAGAAATAATAGTTATGTCATCAGCATAGATATTGAGTCAGGAAGGTTGTTGATGAAAACATGGAACAGAGTGGGTCCAAGAATAGAGCCCTGAGGAGCACATGCATGAATGCAAAATGATCAGAGGCATGTCCATTCAAGACAACATTCATTATGCAGTTTGGTAAGAAAGATTAAATCAAAAATAACAAACCCTTTTAACTGGTGAAGAAAATCAGCATGCCAAATACTGCTTAATGGCTTTGAAATAACTAAAGCAAAAGCAATACACACACACACACACACACAGAGGGAAAGAGAGAGTGTGCAATGAATAAATTGTCATCTAAATTATGCAGAAATGAAAATCATACTGACATTTCATTTTAAAAGATATATATACCAAAATTACAAAAAATATATTGAAATACGAAGAGTAAATTTATTCAACACAATTGTCATAAAAATCAATAAAGTTGCAGTCTGAGGAGTTCGGTTACCAGTTGTAAGGCGTGATGAGGTCACAGAAATTGTCTGACAGCCATGACTGGATTCTCTTGCTTGTGTGTGGCATGGTGCAGAGTCCTGTCACAAGACCTATGATCTTCTAGTAGCCACCCTCTTGACCCAGGGCAGCACTTCCTCCTCAATGCACTTAATGTAGGCATCCATGTTGAATCTGAGTCCCTGTGGGAAGATGAATGAGGACATAGTACTGCCTTCAGTTCATCTTTGCTGTTACAAAGAGTTTTGTTGGTTGCTCACTCAACTGTGTCCCACATATAATAATCAAGACAATTGCAGTCTGGGGAGTTAGGTGGCCAGATTTAAGGGGTAATGTGGTTACAGAAATTGTCTGACAGCCATGACTGGGTTCTGCTGCTTGTGCAACATGGTTCAGTCTTGTTGCCAGACATAGGGTCTTCCAGCAGCTACCCTATTGATCCAGAACAACAAAACCTCATCAAGGCATTTTATGTAGGCCTCCATGTTGAGTGCGAGGCCTTGTGGGAAGATGAATGAAGGCATATCATCATTATCACCATTAGTAATCATTCCAAACACCATTAGATTCATCTATTTCCAAATCCTCTGCACTGATGCCAAGCAGTACAGCATGCTGTTTCCAAATCTCTGGTGGGAATTGTATCATGGTGCTCTTTGCTCACAGATGGTGTTCAACTGACCCTACTATACCATGCAGTTGACAAAATTGTTTTTAATTTTGTCAATTACATGGTATAGTAGGCTTGTGCAAAATTAAAAATATAAAATGGTGACAATTTACCTATTACACTCTGTGTGTGTGTGTGTGTGATTTATTTGCTTGAACATTATTTTTCACAGCCTAAATGAAGTTCCAGAGATTACTGATTAAAAATAATGCTCGAACAAATAAATTAAATATATTGGTTCTTAATTCTATTTTGTTAATCTCTGGAACTTTCCATAAGTGTCTGTTTACATTTGTTTACATTATAATATATTTCAGAGCAGAGATGATTATTTACAAGAAATCAGAAAATTGTTGATTTATAAGGTTTAATTTGGCTTCATTTAGACTGTGAAATTATCCGTGGTTGAGTGGTCTAAGTAAGACACATCAGATCAATTGATGGCTTCCTCTATGTTGTTAGAGGGTTGCAGGTATGAATCCTGTCGAATGACACACATTTTCCCAACAAAATTTCTCAAATATTCAGGTCAGTAAAGTTATATAAATATAAATATACTATTTAATTAAAAACAGAATATCTACTCAAATACAAGTATCAATTAAAAGTAATATTCAAAGAAATAAATACATCCATTGTTAATTCTATTTTGTCAATCTCCAGAAAATTCTGATTATACAGAAGTTTTTATCATCAAATTGTGCTTAATAATAAAAAATAAAAAAAATGAATTTATTGTACCCAACAAATATTTTTCAATATAATTTTCCCTGTAAATATACATAATTCAGTGATAAATATTATTCAAATAGATACTAACAATAAGCAGTGAAAATTTCAGATCAAAATATGGGCAATAATTTATTGCTCCATTCTCATAGTTGACACACAAATATTGTCAAGACTTACCAATAAAATGTTAATTAACTATTACATTTAGAAAATATTTTGAATAGATTTTTTTCAGACACCTGAAAATTCCACTGTTACAAAATTGAAAAAAGATACAAACTAAATGTTAAATGTAGTTACATAAATGCTTCTTTAAAGCTTAACAAAATGAAATTATAGAAAAACATTTACTTTTATCTTTACTAATCTAATTTCTTCCTTCTGCAACAGATTTTACATCAAAATGCAGAGCACAAAATATTTAACATTTTTAAGTTTGCTTTCTGCTACTAGTTTTACCTTGTATTTTGTGTAATAGTTTTGAGAAAAATAAATACTTCAGTAATTAAAATCATCCTAAAAGTAGCTATAATGGACTGTCAAAACTATTCTATCAGCTATCTAAATAGCTTTCATTAACTCCAATCCACAATCAAGATCATTATGTTTGAAAATATTCAACTCTCACCCAAGCTTTCTACCACATGATCAATGATTACCCCATGTTACAATTCAATTCTTGATCTTGTCAGTGTTCACTGAAAGCTGAGAAAGGGCATGCTGCATGCACACAAGGTAGGTAACATGATGAAAGACAGATGTCACATTAAGAAATAAGAATGCAAACCCTGTTTCCCATATTATATATATATATATATATATATAAAAGTTTTATTTGGGGCTTCACCTAATCATCCAAGTGGATAAGTAGGTGATACTTGGGACAACTATGTTAGTCTAACTGCTCAGCTCTTCCTTCTACCAACTCCTCACACATCTAACTCATCCCATCATGGTGACTGACAATATGAACAGAAAACATCAGAATTGCACAATGGACAAGTCTGTCTCTCAAAGGCAAACCAGAACTCAGTCCAATCCAAAGCATGACTTAATGGACTAGCACCCAGATACGCCTTATTTCCAGTTTTGTTGTCACTTGATCTCTAAAAACACTATCCATTTCTTTACTTCCACATTCCACCTCAGTCAAAGTGGATGCTGCTTAAAAAACTAGACTTAAAAAGGAAACACATGCTGGTTATTAAACAGAAACAGTTGAGATTGAAATAAGACCACCCCTTCCACATTTCTACATAGCTGTCCATAGAATCCCAATTCAAAAACTATCACATAATTAAAAAGTATAGATTACACTTTAAAATTGCAATATTTTATGAAGAAATGTTCAAAGATTTTCTTTAATGAATAACAGAAACCCATACAATGATAAGATATTGTTTTATTAATTTCATTATTTATATAGTTTTACTTCTACTACTGAGGAAGAGGCATTCAAGTAAAAAGCCTTGAAACACACACATTACAACAATGGCATCAGCAATAGTATCCTTATTACAAACAGACAAATCTGCTTTGTTGAAATTTAGCTTCAATGTTTTGCAGCCAATGCTACATCAAAAAGATTAGGAGATAACAAAGCAAGTGGAGGTGAAAATAAAACCAGCAATTTATTTTTAGTTACTGCAGGGTGTAAAGCAATCATGAAACTCTCATTAAAGACATATCTATTTTAAAACATAACATTCAAAGGAACTTAGTGAGATAATCAAGAAAAATATTAAACCAAAAGAGATAGGTTGTTCTGCAACAACCTTAGTTCAAGTCTTTAAAACAAGAGGTTGACAAATCCATTATAAAATTTGTACATTGGCTTAGAAACTTTTATATTTCTCATCAATGTAAAATGTTGTAAAAATTGCTATTAAGCAAAATGCTATCAAATTCATGCGCTAACTTTATACCAGAACAAAAGTTAATTAAAAAAAAAATTTAACTACTGAAATTCAGGAGGAAATTTCTGATACATGCATGATAAAGAAGACAAAACTAAAATGCAAATATTCTAATTACAAACATGAACGAAAACAATAAAAGTGTACAGCAGTAGGCAAAAAAAGTAAAAATAAAAATCATTTTCAACAGTAAATTTAAAAAGAAAGTATAGAATGTGTAATTAAAAAAGTAATAAAAAAAAAAAAGAATGAAGTACATTGGTTAAAGAAAAATTGAGTGTTGTAACATCATGTATGCAAAGTGACACTGGTAGTGAAGTCACTTTAATTCAAAAAAAATTTGGGGGAACAAATTGGTAGGCCCAAATTAAATGTAATCTCAAATTACAAAAATTTGATGAGTCAAGCATAAAAACCTTAGGATATTATGAAGGAATGTTTCAAATACACTCATTCTGAAATAGTACCGATTGTAGTTGTTGAGTGTAAGAAAAATCATGGCCTTGTGGAAACTGATACACATAATGTTAAGAGTACCCATTTAATCAATGCAATAAATTCAGATTCAACAGAAACTGGAATGTTAAAAAATTAAGAGCAAATATTAAATTTGAAGAAAATATTAACTCTTCATATTTTGAATCTCACAAGCTAACCAATCTCATTTTGCCCCTATTAATTTCAAAATTACAAAAAAATGGTAGAACAAGGCATTTTATGTGTTCCCTATGGTGGAAGCTAATAATTACCATCATCAATAGTTGTAATGAGGAAACCAGATGGTGATTTATGTACTTATGGCAATTATAAATTGCATGAACCAAACAATCTGTTCAGATTTATATTCAAACATTGAATATGCACTACATTTATTAGTCATAATTATATATTTTGCAAAAATTTATCTCAAAACTGCTTATTACAAAAATTCAAATTGATAAATTTAAGAAAATCACAGTTGTTAGCATTCCTGTAGGTTTATGCAGGTAGACATGAATGTAATGCAGAATAGAAATGCTAAGTGCTTTTTTTAGAAAGCAACAAAAAATGTTCTAAGGGAAGGATATAAAAAAATATGATAATACATCAAGAGAGTATATGTTTGGTAAAAACTAAACAAGGAGTTGGAATCAAAAACTAATTATGTACTAAATAGATAAAGAATTTTTTATGACTATTAAAAATAGCTGTATATTCACTTTGGAAAAAAAATATATCTTGAATACCAAATTTCAAAATATGCTATTTCATCAGGCCCAAATTTAATACAGAAAATATAAATATGTCTGCTCCTACCAATAAAAATAAAATAGAATCTTTTTTAGGTTTAACCAATTTCTATAGTAGTATTTAGTGAAATACTTGGAATGAAACAGTTTTCCTTTTTCCGTGAAAATGTTGAACTTAACTGGATTAATTTGAGAGTTTAAACAATGCCCTTGTGAAAAAAACCCATTGTAAAGGTTTTTGATCGCCAAAGATTGTTACATTAACCACAGATGCAAATGAACATTCCATACCAGTAATTTTATCTTGGGAAGGACACCAAAAAATTAATGGCTGCTAAATTTAATTATTCAAATATAGAAAAGGAAACTTTAGTAATAATATAGAGTACCAGTAGAACTTGCCAATTCTTATTAGGCAGAAAATTCTTGTTTAAATCTGATCAGAAGTCTTTAGAATTTTTTTTTTTTTTAAATCAAAGTAATACTGCATATTATTTGAAATTGATAGTCAGTTAAGTGATACATGTTTGAGCGGTAATGTCTCTTTCAATCCATGACTGACTAGGCAGAAAATCTTCCCACAGCAGGTTGCCATTTCTTTCTGTGGTAGACTGGTTACCAACCAAGGTTACAGAACCCAGTCTGCCCAGTTATTTAACCCATAACTGGAGAGAAAAATTGGGTTAATACTTTTCCTAAGGGTATTTGTGCATAAGTGAATGCAATGAATTCAACTAGAATTTTAATATGGCTCTTCAATTTCTCATTCTTCACCCCATTGTATATCCCCTTACTTGTTTCTATCCAAAATTTCTACATTGCATTCACTTATGCGAAAATACCCTTGGTAAAGGTATTAATCTGTTACTTCTCACTCCAGCTATAGGTTAAATAGCAGGACAGATTGGGTCCTATAGCCTTGGTTGGAAACCAGTCTACTACAGAAAGTAATGACAACATATTGCAGGAAAATCTTCTGCCCAGTCAGCCATGTCTCTTGAGACATGATCGCCCAAGCATATATCACGTATGGCACTTAACTGACTGATATTTTACCTAAAATACAAATCTGCAAAAATTTTGGAAAATATGGTACAATTAAGAGTTCACAATTTGTAAATCTATAGAACTTTATGCACTATTTACTAACTTTAAAAACTTTGATCGATTTTGAAAGTATACTTTCAATTTTTTTGTAAAGAAAACTTTGTATTGCATATAATGAACTTTCCATATTTATTTAAAAGATAATTTATCTTTTAAAAGAAAAGGTCAAAGCAATCTATAAAAAGATAATTACAGGAGTACCAACTGGTATTTTAAACATTATGATGATATTTAATTAAAAGTGACATGAAAAGTGAATTTCTTAATTGACATTTCTGAAATATGACAAAATACTAATATATATCAGTCTGTTGACATTTATATATTTGAAAATAGAAAAAAATGGTATAGATATAATCATAATTTCAAATAAAGAAACAATACAAGAATTTGAAGTGGGCAGTAAGATACAGAGAAAAAATAGCTATGAAATGGATTGAATTCATTTGCAGAGAGCAATAATACTCATTGAGTATTATTGCTTATATAAGAAATCAAGTCACAAATGAAAATGAACAAAAAAAAAAAAAAAAAAAGAAAAAAGTAAGTCACCTAAATAAAAAAAAAATTTGCCTAAATTTTACTAAAAAGCTGTAAGTATTTTATGATATAGTTTCACACATGGTTTCTGTGATCATTCAGGACTAATGCAAGTTGCTGTATTCATATGAACACAGTACAAGGCCTAAACAAACCATGACACTGGAGCAAAAAAAAAAAAAAAGAGGGGGCATGCAAAAGTTATGAGCCACTTGATATCAATCAAGATTAAGATAATTCCAGATTAAGATATGCATGCAGATTTCCAAATACAGATTGTATAAAGTCTGGAGCCTTCAACTTGCCTTTTTAGTAGATGTTTCAAAATGGAAAAGAGAATGAAAAATATCAAAATGTCACAAAGAAGGAGTTAATTTTAAATTACTAAGAAGCTTGGAATATAAAAATATGCTGCTCAAGTCACCCAGAATAAACATGCTGATGTTAATAGAATTTCAAATATGAAAATGACTGGTAAACTTTTGAAACTAGACAAACAAGATAACAAAAGTTGCTATGGTTATTAGTAGCCAACCTAAAATTAACAGCTTATCAAGTAATGGATGAAAGCAGCATTACTACTGAAGTGTCAATTCATATAGCAAGAAAAATACTATGTAAAAGTGATCTAAATGGATTCATCGCATTAAAAAGTCATCATTAACCACAAATATCAAATAAGACAAAAACACTAAACAAAAGAATATCTGTCATGGGATAATGACATATGGGCAAAATGTGATATATATTGACAAATGACTAATAGAACTGAATGCTAATTACAAGAGTATGTTCAGAAATAAATTTACAGTAAAATTTAGTGGTAGGAATTTAATGATATGAGGCATCCAAAGCAACAAAAAAAGTTGATAAAAAATTTGATGGAATACTGACAACAATAAATATATGGTATAGCTAAAGTCCAACTTATTACTAGATATAGAAAAAAGTGAAATGTTGGATCACCTTGCTATAACATTGTTTGTATATTTCCCAATGATGAAGATATTGCAATGTTACAAAATTGACCTACTCAAAAGCATGACTAACATAATCGAACATAAGTAGAGAATTGAAATCTCAGATATATAACAGAAAACCCAAAAATTTGCAAGTAGAATAGCAGAATGTTCCTAATGAAACAATTCTTTTTTTTATTTAAGGTTGTAGTATGTGCCAATAAAAGCCATACTAAATACATATGACTTTTAATATCTATAAATATATAAATTAAATTTATACAATCTATCATTGAAAGCAGTCAATTCTACATTTCTTCTAGTGGCTCATAACTTCTGCAACTTTCTTATCTCACACACAAGCATAGATGAAAACGCTATAATTTCTTGTAATTTTAAAAATTGTATATTCAAAAATTCTCCATCACATGAGCGTTCAAAAAAAAAATAAAATGGTAAACAGTAAAATCAGTTATTGCAAATCACTTGAAGACACCACATGGTAGAAACCTAGGTCATGTAATAACTCGTTTGCAAATGTAAAATATTCAAAACTTCTACAATATAATTGTATTGAACACTTTAATACAAATGTGCACTGGTTTAATTTTATTATGACCAAAAACTAATTAAAAAAAGGAAAAAAAAAATCAATATATATATATATATATATATATATATATATCACATTATAACTGCATATTAACCATGTTACATTATTCTATATTAAATTAACAACAAACTGTAATTTCAAATCTTAACTGATTGTTTCATAAAATATTTTTCAACAGACTCAAATCAAAATTTGTACTGTACATTTTTCTAAGCATCTTGCCTGATGATGTATGGAACAATTAAAAATGTTGGGACCCTCACTTCCTTCCAATTCAACTATAGAATGTTTATCCATGAAGCTCTCTCTAATTTAAAGTATTTGGTTCAAAAAGCAATTGAAAAAAAATTAAAAATAACTGTCTCTTGTTGTCAGTTACATTTAACACCTGTATAAAATAATACTTTTTGCCTATAGATAGATGAGTGAGAGATCACTTTATAAAGAAACTTTGGCAGGCAAACAAAAAATGCTAATATGAAGAATATTGTTGAGTGTCTTCTGTTGGGCTCTAAACTGGAAGGCTTAAAGAGTAATACAGAATTACTAGTGTTAAGTGTTAAGTGATAAGAATGAATCAATTTTAATTAGAGAGTAAATTTCTATTGATTTAAAATAATGAAAATATATTTTAAGCAGTCATTTGGTATAATGTACTAAATGGAAAAAATTATACATATAATTGATAAATTTTGTGAAAGACTCATTAATTTCTGATCAATCCTTTTATGTACAATATCCTAATTTACTGTTACTTGCACAATCAAAATGAAGAGAAAAATTGCAAAATTTAATGCTTAAATTATCAAAATCTACATTTATGTATTATTACTAAGGTAATTTTGATTCATTTATACTCTTCATTTTATTAAATCAAGATCAATAGTCACCAAATGTGAGAATTTATAAAACATGCTTTTTATAACTTGTAACGATACCTCTAAAGATTATAAGTTTTCTAGTAAAACATACATGATGCGATGGATAAATTGTCATCTCAATTATACAAAAATGAAAATAACACTGACGTTTCATTTTAAATGATATATTTACCAAAATTAGACAAAAATATCTTGAAATATAAGAGAGTAAATTTATTCAATAAAATTAACATTGACTAAAATCAACCAAAGCCTCCAGACAACTTTGGAATCTCCTGCATCTCTTCTGGACAGTCTCTTGTTTAAGTTAGTGAATGCTAACATAATCCTTGCCTTCAGTTCATGTTTGGTATTATTTCAAAGAGTTTTGTTAATCTCTCACTCAACTGTGCCCAAGCTAGTTATAGTCTGGGGAGTAAGCACTATCTCCTGTAGGCCCTTGATGTAGGCCTCCTTGTTGAGTCTGAGGCTCTATGTTTGTACTGGAACTTTCGGTATGAATGCCAAGCAGTACAGCATGCCATTTCCAAATTTCTGGCTAAGTTAATTGCAACATGGTACTCTTTTTTCACAGACAATGCCCAACTGATCCTACTGTGCAGTCAACAATATCAAAAACAAAATGTGCATGAGTGAAATTAGAAATATATAACGGCTACAATTTACCAATCGCACTCTGTATTAAATTATCAACTTATTGAATTAGTAAATATCATAACTCTTTACATTCTAACTGAACTATGGAAATTTTATCTGCTAATTTCCTATTCATTCTTTTAAAATTTACTGTGCCACTATGTCCATAGTTCCTTGAATAAATGAATGACTTGACATTTACCTTTAAAATCTTATTAATCACATGCTACATCTAGTTAAAGTTTGTGATTTAAAATGTAAATTGGGCAAGGTCAGAGATTATATTTCATTTCTATGCTTAACAGTGACTGAATGTGTCAAAGACAACACAATTTCTATTTCTGAATTAAATGTAAAATAATCACTTTAGTTTACAATATTCTGCATGCTGCTCTTCCAATAAATAAATGTACACTATTAAGCATTCTCAAATTAGAAAGGCTGAATGATTCATAGTAGAAACATTTTAATACCTAATTTTGGTCCATACAAATTGATTTAATTCAATAAGAAATGTTTTGAGTAGAGTTAAAAAAAAATTACCTTTATACACCAAATATCTAAATTATCACCTATAAATAATATGCAAGATGACCATTTTTCTACAAGTTATATTCTGCTTATTATTAATGTTTTAAAAGCAGTTATTAAATTTTCACTTTCAGCTGAAATAAAATGCTATTTTCTACACCATTTTTATCACAAAAAGATAGAAAAAAAATATTGAAAATGTTTCAAGCTGCATAAGGACAATAAATAATAATGATAAGTTATGTCTCCTATACTTTTATCATCAAAGGAGTGAGGCAAATGCTCTTTCTGCTAATCTGTAACTGATAGCATTAGGGAATTGTGTCCAGAAAAGAACAGATGTTAATTAAAAATAGATACATTTATGGTACCCCCTACCAACACAAAACTTATATTTGTAAAGAATTGTTATAAATACTAGTCTAAGAAAAGATCCAATTGAAGGACAAAATTCATAATTTAACTTCTGTATAATATTGAGTGACTGAGGACGCTGTGTTTGCATCTCATGTACTAGAACTATATTTAATTCCCCAACTGAAAGATTGCCCAATCACTTAAGCAGTGATGCATAGAAGTTATAAGTTTAAACACTTATGACAAAATGTAAACTGTATTGCTGCTAATACCATGAAATTATAAGTCATAAACTTCTTATTACAGTCCTTCATTGAATAAAATAAGATACAATTACTACATGAAGCACAAATGTATAGTTACTAAAAATAAATAATTAAATAATTCCCATTTTTAGATACAAATGCTATGCAAATAATCCAAGTATTAATTTACAATTATTCCAATTAATTTTTTTTAATGTATAATATTAACTTACTTGGAAATGACAGTTTAATTTTAAAATATCCCGCCATCATTCCCTGGTTATCACATGATCCTCATGACATTATCATTTTCAAAGGAGATTGCCTTTTGTGTCCCTATAGTTACCTCTACCTAAAGAGGTTCTAGAACCTGCCACTAGGAGTTACTTTTGTTCTGTTTGCTGTGATAGAGTGAAATTGACATATAATTTGTGATATAATAAAAAAGGTTTAACATAATTTTTGAAACTACAATGTAGAAAATGAATATGCATGTAGTGTATATTAATGAGTACTTTTAAAATACTTAAACAATATCCATTCACAAAAAGTTCTTCCTATATTAATATCATGCAAGAGTTCATATGACAAAAATAATATTTTGCAAAAAGAAAAAACAATATAAAAAATGATTGAGCCATCTAATATGACACCCAGATCTGGCCACCATTTGCTTTGGTAAAACTGGTGGTACTGAGATTGAGAAGTGACTGCAGTATCCCTATGCAGCCAGCAGCCAGAAAAGCTGATTTCCACTTGTCTAAACAAATATTTTGGTATGCATAGTTAAATTAGTATGTCTCTTCAGGGTTCTAAATAATTCTCTATAGGGTGGCTAAAATGCATTTGTCTTGACTGAAAATGTGTGTACATGATTGCAGAAGTTTAGGAATGTATATAGGTTTTTTACACTGTATGTGGTTTGTAAGCCAAATCAGCCATTCTGTTTCTAAGCTGGCCAATATAGGAGGTGATGTTCAACACTTATTTTTTGAAGGGCTAAAGAAAAAAAACATCCATGGAATTTTAGCGTGGTACCATACATCATCTCAGCAGATGAACATTGAATTTCATCTTTCACTGTTGTATATAATCCAAGGAAAACTAAAAGGTAGATGTTCCAGCCATTTTAACTGGTCTGTCAGTATTCTTAGGGCTGATTTTCTACCAAGCCATTAACCTCTGGATAATATGCAGTGATCCTAATTCTTTTGCTTCCTAAATGTTTCATCAACTATTTAAATAAGCCGGACTCAAATTGTCAACCTGTCTGTGGTGATGACAGCCAGAACACCAAAACAAGCTAACCATCCAGATTTAAATGTCTTTGCAGTAGTTTCTGCTGTAATGTCTGATATGGAGAGATTGATTGATACATTCCAACAAATAAGTGTTCCCCTCACAGGAGAGAAGGGGATCAGTTATGTCCACATTGTACATGAGCAAACCATTCATCTGGAGATGGGAAGCCTTTTGACATGGTAGACAGGTCTTTAACCATAATCAAATATTGGGTTGTCTGGAAAGTCCATGCCAATTTTAAAGGAAATTAAAACACAAAACAAAATTATGCCATTAAATATTTATTCAATAAATAAGAACCATTCCATTGCACAACCTTTCTCCATTTTATCTTCAACTTAAAGATTCCATTTTCCCAGAATTTCAGTGATTTCTTGGCAAAGAACTCAAGGTGGGTTTTTTAAACAAAGAATTTAAATTTTTACCATTGAGATTATTTTACCTGAATAAATGAAACTCTAAAGGAGCAATGTCTGATGAATATAGCAAGTGGGGGCTACACATCCCAGCCAAGCTGCAACAATTTTTTGCCAGGTCACCAAAGAAATCTGAGGTTTGGGATTATCCTGACAGAAAACAACAACTTTCCCTTTCACCAATTCTGGTAATTTTTCTTGAATTGTTTGTTGCCTTTAATTCAGTTGCTAACAGTACTTTTCAGAATCAATTGATTGGTTACTTGGCAGAAGCTTATAGTACAGGATTTCTTTCCAATATTACAGCATGACTTTTATAGGATGAAGGCCTAATTTTCAGGTGGCTAAAGTTGGTTAATGTTGTTTACCCCATTGTTGTAAATGATTCAATTCTCATCACCAGTCACAATTTGCTTCAGAAAGGGTGCATTTTCATTGTGTTTAAACAAAAAGAAAAATCACAGAAATATGATCCAAAAGATTCTTTTCATGGTGACAAGGTGTAACACAAGGTCAGTTTCATGTGTGGCACCCAAATGTGTAACCTAAGCCAGGGCCAAAAATTGATCAGCTCTCACAACCATCAATTGCACTGACATCAGTATTATTACCAATCCCCCTCTTTAGTGCTATAAGAGGGTGCTACGGCACACAGCTATCCACGGAGACTGGGTACCTTTCAATATTTTTTCAGTTGCACTCTGTCTACAGATACAACTGAGAACACTGCTCAAAAACAGAAAGGCAACTGAGAGATATCAACAGTACAAGTAGGACAAATACCCTTGTCCTTACCTTATGTAACGAGCCTATACATAACATCTACTCATACACATATGCTAATTAGTGGTAGCACTAACCAACACTACTACACTTATCATACAATTGATAGTTTTTATTCTCACTTTCCTTTACAACCTTCAAGGATTTCCTGCAGTTTTTCTTCTATATCTGCCATTAACAAAATCATTTGCATATCTAATGCTAAAATTGTACTCACGAATAATAAATCTTGGTAAAACATCTCTTTTTCTTAGGATCACCTGTAAAGGTTAAATAAATCTGGTGAGAAGACCCATCTTTGTTTTATGCCTCTTTCTATTTGTGTACTTGCTCAAATCATTGTTTATCCACATGCTGGCAGTTTGCTCCCAATAAATATTCTGGATTATTGTTCCTAAATAAATAAAGTTTTTCTAGCAATTTTAGACTTGTAATATTTTGAGAGAGTGAAAGGGAGTTCACAAAACTCAAAAACTGAAGTGGTATAGATTAGTGCTTTTTGGATTTCATATTTAGGCTTTTTCTTAACATCATTCTGATCTTTATGCTCGCTACTCCATGTGTGTGTGTGTGTGTGTGTGTGTATATATATATATATATACACATACATACATACATACACACACACACGGAGTAGCGAGCATAAAGATCAGAATGATGTTAAGAAAAAGCCTAAATGTGAAATAACTTTTTATTTTAAAGCTTCAAAGAACATTTTATCAAGGAAAAAAAAGAATATAAAAGTAAATTATATAATTCCAAAATATAAAGTTCAATAAACTTATTTTGATAAAGTTATAAGAATAATTATATAACATTCGAAAAAAAATAGATGATCAAAAACATCAGAACAATTAAATAAATCTATAAAATTTAATAATTATTTTGCATTATTGAAAATGTTTTTATGGTAAGAGAATATAAAATCAGGTATTTTATTAAATTACACTGGCTCTTTACTGGCTCTTGCCTTGTAAACATTGCAAAAAAAATCTGCGACATCATTGGAACTTAGAAAACTGATAGTCAAGTTACATAATGAAGATAAACTCTCGATTTGGGATATTTCAAAGAGTGTGGGGAAATTTAAAAGTGTTATTCATAGTATTTTAAGAAAACTTGAGGAAACTGGGTCATGTGAAGCAGGCCTAGGAAACTGGGTCATGTGAAGCAGGCCTAGGAAAACTACTACAAGGGAAGACAGATGGATTGATAAAGAATAAAAAAAAAAGAGCTAATGCTAACCTTGGCATTAAAATATCAAGGCACACTATTTCCCCCCGAAGACTTAATGAAATAAATCTGAACAGCTGAGTAGCCCCTACGAAGCTTTACATTTCTAAAAAGAATCAAATGAGCAGATTAAAATTTGCCACTGAACACCTCATATGGACAGAAGAACAGTGAGAGTGTGTTCATTTCAGCGATGAGTCAAAGTTTAACTTGTTTGGTTGTGACGGGAGAAGGTTTGTTCGTCCTAAGGAATGATATTTGCCTCAGTGCACTAAAAGTAGCACTAAATTTGGAGGAGGAAGTGTGATGGTGTTTGGCATGATTTCAGCTGCTGGTACGAGACCTCTTGTTAGGCTACACGGTAAAATTAATGCAACTGTATAGAAAGAGATATTGAAGAAACATCTTGTATATAATTTAAGAACTGCAATTAATCAACCAGCTGTATTTATGCATGATAACACGCCATGTCACACAGTAAAGTCTGTTAAGACATTTCTTTCTGAAGAGGATGTTACTGTTATGGAGAGGCCTGCTCAAAGCCCAGACATAAATCCTATTGAGAATGTTTGGAAGTTACTGAATGAAAGAACTAAGGAAAAGAATCCAATAAACATCGAAGAACTATAGACTAATTTGAAAGGAGAATGGGAGAAAATATCTGTTAATGAATGCAAGACATTAATTGACTCGTGTAGCAAAAGATGTCAAGCTGTTACTGAAAGTAAAGGTTTTTTCACATCAAGTACTAATGAATTATGAATGCTATTTTCATTTGGATATGATATATCTATCATAATAGGATTTTGTTAATCGTTCTGATGTTTTTGATCTATTTTTTCAAATGTTATATAATTATTCTTATATCTTTATCAAAATAAGTTTATTGAACTTTATATTTTGAAATTATATAATTTACCTTTATTTCCTTATTTTTCCTTGATAAAATGTTCTATGAAGCTTTAAAATAAAGTTATTTCACATTTAAATTTTTTCTTAACATCGTTCTGATCTTTATGCTTGCTTCTGTATATTTTAACTCTAAAAGGTTACATTGTGAGTAATCACCAAAACGGAGGTTGGGAATAATAGTATATCAACAAGTACAAGACTTGCACACTGTATGAAGGAGATATACTGCTAGTGAACTGCTAGTCAGTATAATCACTAATCACTCTGTATTTACCACCTCCCCAACCATGGCAGATATGATATAAGGTCAATTAAAGTGGGGATTTCATGCCCTTAAGCTCAGCCAAAAATATTCAATAGACTCAGCGTAAGGTTGAGCCAGGTTCTTGTTTATTTACCCCAGACAAGACTACACTTCTGCAGAGCCCGTCTGGGTCCCTCTCCACTTGGAAGCAGAGAGTTGACCAAGAGAGTGTTTGGATCAGTATAATCACTCTCCTCTGCCCCAATAGTGTCCACATATTTAAGAGGATAGGAACATCCCATTCTTGTACATAGGTAGGTATATAACAATATATATTGATCAGTATGACTTAAGTCAAACAAAGTTGATGTTATAACTAATTATTAAAACACACTAAAATTTATTTAAAAATAGTATTTCCCTTTTTTTCTAAATAATCAAATCTACACACAATTATATACTAAAACTAATATCAAGAAAAATATTCTAACGTGCATGTATATACATCTGCATACAAGCTACTTACATATATAGAATAATGACAGATATATAGAAGCAGTAAAAGAAGTCTTAATGGCCGGCCACTGTGATCTGCAGTCAGCTGTAACACCAAGGTTCAGAAAGCATCTTTTGTCTTTACACTGTGTACATCAAGTAAATTCAACTCACTTCTCACACAACACTGATTTTAGGGGAAGTTGATTAGTTATATTTCAGTTCACACCAATGACTATCAATGTTCAGTCAACAAAAAAACTAAGATATTGTAAACATTTTTATATCAAATCAACTTCTATTAGCATTGTAGCATCTGAAAATAATATTAAATATCATTTCAAAAATTTTTCTCAAAAATAATATAAGCATTTTTAAGATAATTCCTTTGCTAGCAATATACCTGGGCATTCAAGAAGTAATTTAAATCTACCCTTGTTAAAAATGATGGCTTTCAAGATTACATTATTTTCATACATAAAAACTATGTTCATTTTGAAAACTTCATTGAAAAATGTTTTAAAATCATCCTGTGTTAAGTTAAGGTTTGTTTTAACACAAACTTGATATGAAAATCAAGACCATTGGATAATATGTCAATGAACTCAGTCATCAAATTGCAAACGAAGTTTTTGAGGGCATGGCAATGTTCACTTTTTTGTGTTATTTATTACTGAGTTTATCATTGCTTTGTAGATTTTAAAAAAATAAAAAGAGAAAGAGACACACACACACACACTTATTTTTTTAGTAAAAATCATAAATAAATCATATTCACTTCATACGTGTTACAGAAATTAACCTTAGTCAAGTGTTAACACTGAATAATTACCCATTTGAAGTCTTACTTCCCTAAGATTAAGAAAATATTAAAACAATTGATTCTTTTCTATTTGCTAAAATGTTTTTATCAAATAGGAAAATTCGAAAATATCAATCATTTTAACGATAAATTTAAAAGGAAGTAAGACTTCAATTGGGTAGTTATTTGGGATTCCTTCACTCATTTTTAATAGCTAAGTTTTAAAGTAAATCTTTAAAAATAAAAACTTTCTTGAAGCTTTCATTTTAGCTTTAATTGAAAGCTAAATGATTAAATTTACTCCCAGTAAGCAAAATACTCTGGTGGTGTATTTCAAATAGAAATTATATCGATTGTAATCTCAATTTTGAGAGTTTTCAAAAGTTCCCCCCCCCCCTTCCATTTTTGAAAGATTGACAGGTTTGTAAACAAAAGTTAATGCTTGGTTTTAAAAATTTTGCAAAAAATAAAATATACATCTGTGACATGTTATTTTTGGAAAATTAGCAAATTTAAAGTTATTCTGATTTGAAACAAATATTTCTTGCTTATAGCATGAAATTTAGAATATAAAAATATTTCTCAATCACGGAGGTAATATTTTTCTGATGCGTTAAGTGATTGATGACAGCCAGATGTGTTGACTAGAATTGACATAAATTTATGAAACCTAAGTGACACGTGACCTTTTAATAATTCATCACTTATGACATCCCATACTAAAATAATTTTTTTTCTTTAGACTATGATATTATTTATAAAACAATTAAAAAGCTTGTCTAAATAAAAACTGGAATACTTTTATTGCTTTATTTCACTATTCCGAGCAGATTTTCAGAAAAGTCGCTACTGTTTGGGAGGGGGGGGATTAGATGATTTTACAATCAATACATTCCCTCAGGTGTCCTGTATAATTTAACTTAAAACAAAGTTTGTGGACAGTAGTCAATTTCTAGAAATTTTAGGAAATTAATAAGAGGAAAAAAAAAAAGAAATTACCAAGATTTTAAAAAAGTAATGATTTCATAAATAAATTTCATTATGTGATTGTGAATAAGCTAATGACAGTTTGATCAAAATCCGACAATTATTTGATTTTTGCAAGAATTTTCAAATTTATGTATTTTTCATCGGAAAAAAAAAAAGTTTCGTAATAAAATGATAAAAATCTGGTCACCCGCTGATGAAAAAAAAAAGGTTTAAAATTTTCGAACATGTATTGTTAGAAAGGATAAAAAAAAATAAATAAAAATAAATTAAAAATACTTTAAAAAATCTCTCCTCTTCTTGTCTTAATAAAAACATTATTTAGAGAAGATAACTTTTTACCATTATGCTGCTTCTTCAGCAAATTATAGTCACTTTTTTATCAATAATTTGGTTTGGATGTTTGTTAAGAAACCGATTAACTTCAATTTTTACGTAAGTTGTGATCTGAGTATTAAATTTTACACAAGATATAAGATTTTAGAATGAGACTATGAAAAATTGTTAAGATATCTTTTTAGGAATCAAAATTTAAAAAAAAAATGAATAAAAAAAATGTCGAATATTCAAATAAAAATTCAACAATTTTACAATTAAACTCAAAATGTTTCGGTAAACATGATATCGTGAATAAGCTAAGAAGCATTATTTAATTACAATATGACAGTTGAGTAAAACTAAGTAAGTCAACAACCTAGAGAGTTTCATCCTCACTAGGCGCTTTGTAATAAGCTAAACTTTTAAACAGCTAAAAAACTTAGCAGATGCTCAAAAATGAAAAAAAAAGTATCTGAATATACCATAGGAAAAAAAATTCATGAAATAATTCTATTTAATTTTTTTTTATTTTTTTTTTATTTAAAAAAAGCAAAAAATTGTACTCCTGTTCAAACTCTTACTTCCCACCAAAAAAGCTTAATTTCGTTCTCGCTTCATTCAACAGAACATTGTTTTTCAAACCTTTCTTGTAAAAATTAAAACCTGTCGTTAAAATAAAATCTAAATAATTTAATTTAAGATTTAATTTAAAGAGTAAATCTAAATTTCATTTTAGGAACTCTTCAACGTTTTAAATGAAAATTGAGAATCCTTGTGTATTAACTTAAATGTTTTTGTTTTTTTTATTATTGTTTTTAACAGCTGTCTTATAAAAAAAGAACGAAGAAACGAAGTATAAACTGATAGCTTATTTATATCAATTTCAATATCTTACTAAAAAATGAAAACAAAAATTTAACCTCTTAATTTCTTCGTGTATTCATTTTACGGAATGATGGAATATACCTAAACGAAAATAAAATCATAATTTGTGCGGGTGTACAAATGATGTCTTCGACGTAAAAATAAAGCAGTTAAACATGCACAACAAGGGAGAAAACTATGTAAAAAAAAGACAGCCGCCATTTTATCCCAAACAACGTCCTATCAATCTTTATTAAAAAAAAAATAATAATACAAATTAACACGCTTAGTTCAAATATATATCGAGTGATCTTCTCGGTTGAGACTAATATTAATTAAACAAGTGATACATTGTTATTGAATTATATTTAAATAGGGAATTGAAGCTACCGTTTTATTTGTATACTCGTAAATCTTTTTTTTTTAAATTAATAAAAAAATATATATAATCTTATTCTTAATTTTACGGCGATAAACAAACAAAATTAAAATCACTTAATGAAATTAGATTGGATGTTAGCAAAACAAAATAAACTGATCGAATATGAACAATGTCATAAATTGAAAAAAAAATTCAAGGATGTACCGGGCATTTATTCTTGGTTGCAAATAAAAAATAAACAAAACTTAATTTCAATTTTCAACAAAGCTGCAAAATTCACGAAAGCATTCGTATTCAATGTTTACATTGGCTCTAAAATAATATCCAGAAAAAACATTTCTGAGAGTTTTGAAACAAGTGACTCCAAGTTTCGAATTGTAGTTTAACTAGGAGGCAAGAATGAAAAGATGGGTGAAAAATAAAATTAAACTAATATTCACAGTTCGGGTTATATTTTAATTTTTGGAAGCTTACAACCTTGACTTTCTTTAAAGATTCAAATAAAAATTATTTAACCTGACAAAAATAAATTTAAAAAAATAAAAATTATTGTTTCTGTTTGTTTTTACGAATATTTCTTCGGTTTACTTACAGATTTTGATTTTATTGAATTTTTTTTTCTTGCTTTTCTTTAATAAAGATTTTTTGTTTGATATAAATTTACAGAATTTAAATCCCTAAATTTTTATATCAACTTTAAATTAAGTTTTTGGTGTATACTACTCTTAAAATGTAATCTTCCTTTTTAAAAGTATTTTAATGCAACATTGTTTCATTTAGATTTAAAAATAGATTTCAGAACAGAGCTAAATATTTGAAAACATGTTCTACTTACATAAAACTGATGAGAGAATTTTGTTTAAAAGATATTTTACTGTTTCATAAAGCAAATAAAATAGGCACATCATGTCAATAACCTGTGATGAAAACGAAATAAAAGTAACTCTCTTCTCTTCACTGTTTTATTATAAAACATATAAATACATTCGCAAGTCAGTGCGAAAATCTACTTTGACTAGTAAAAAAAAAGATTGACTCAGTACTGAAGGAAAAAGACCAAGAAAAATTGTGAGCTTGTGTGAATTATTTTCTAACCAATGAAAGGGGAGCGATTTACAAAACTGAGAGAAATTAACAAGCCAGTATCAAAATGTTATTTTATATATATATATATATATATGTATATATATATATATATATATATATATATATAAAGTTGAATCAAATAGACAGGGACGAAACCAGCCACGATGTAATAAAAGTTTCAAGCAGCTGAACCGTACACGACTGTCCCGGTGACACACATTCGCACTCCCTCTCCTTCTCACATGCTATTTTCCCTTTATCTCTTCTTTTTTCATCTTCACCCACTTGCCGTGAACAAGAAGACAACAATAAAACATTTCAACTGACTCCTGAAGTTAACGTCAATAAGTACAATTTTCCTTTATTGCTTTTTCTTCCTCCACACTTAAAGATACAAAGACCTTACAACAACAAAATCTGGATTCATTTAACTCTTTACTATATTATTTCTCTTAGAACAGTTCCACAGATAATTTCACATACATACAATTTGATGTTATGCTGTTTGATAAATAAATTTTCATTTATTTATACAAAAAATGAATCAGTTATATTTTTTCAACCTTCTGATAATCTTAAATTGTGGGGAGTTCGGTTAAGTTTGACACAAGGCAAATTTAATAAATATGATCGAGCTCCTTACTTTATTTAATTCTAAATACTATAAGAGCTTTGCAATAAGTTAAAATTAGAGGATGCACAAAAATGAAAAAGTATCTGAAAATTGAAAAAAAAAACATGGAAAAAAAACTTTCATGAAATACATTTTTCAATTAATTGTAATTTTGGTTTCAGTGCTTGTGATCAGAGTTCAATTTCAGAAAAAAAAAGTAGGTTAATGGAAGTCAAAATTTTGCATGCTTATTTTCATTCTAAACAAATCTTTCTCACTTACAATGCAATCTTCTTCCTTCCATGTCATTTTTTTACCATAAGTGGAATAAATATTTAAAATTGATTTTTACAAAAAGATGAATGTAATATAAAAAGAATAAAAAATAGATTATTATCAGATAGACACATTAAGACATGGAATGAAGAACAGATGGTTGCATTCCGAGTAAACCATAATAAAAATGTGTACGTCTTTTTTTAATTATAATAATAAACCAAGCTCATATGATCAACCCTGTTTCTACTGATGAACTAACGAGTTAAATAGCCAAAATGCACAGTAATTTCTTTCTATTTTCCTTAATACTATTCTCTTCCAACTTGTTTCTTCTAAATGTCTTCTGAATAGAGCTTCTTTCATTAGAAAAACAGTCTTCAATTACCTGTTGGATTTGATGCTAACGAATACCATTTCCTATTTTTGTTTGTAATATAAGTCCAAATAATTGACAAAAATAAATGATAAAAGAAAAATAACTGTCAATACACATTCAAGAAGTCATAATTGTTATTAATTTCCAAATATATATAAAAGCTTACATCATACATTGTTGAAAGTGGCACAGTTTCAACATGCAATTTTAAATTATTTTGAAAAATGAAAATAGTTTTAACACTTAACATTTTGTTCCGCCTGAAACTGCAAAACCTAACATAAGGGAGAAAACTCCTCCTGTTATCATTTTTCTAAGTTTTCAAAGAATTCCTAGTTCTCTTGTTACAGCATTGTATTTGTAGAATTCTTTGTTCTGTATTTTGTTTTAGTCTTTTCTGTGAGAAATGATACCAAATGAACTAGGTGCTAAGTGCTACAGACATGGATGAAAAGCCTAAAAAATGCTGTTAAGCCTCTAACAAAAGTTGCAAGTGTTGGATCAGTTAAATACCATGTCACTGTGAGAAACAGCATGAAAAGTGATAGGAAAATGAGTTAAGTAAAATAGAAAAAAAATGAAAATCACAGGTGTAGTAAAAACAAGTTCAGAAACATGTCCCTGTAAATGGAAATATTGACGTAAAAATACACTTAGCCTACATAAGCATGTCAGGGGGGTTGAAGAAGTTTAAATCTAACAAGAGATAGCTTTATACTGTCATAAAGTTTTACATCTTAAAGAATCTTAAAATTACAGGAATATTGGCATCAGCTGATATGGAAACAGAGTTTTCAGAATATTTTTTAAAGTAACTGAGGAAAAAAGGATACCAAGAGCAAGTTTTCGAAAGTGATAAAATATGCTTTTCTTGGAAGAAAATGCTGAATCATATTTATATTCATCAGCGTGCCAACTAAAGCCCAGTATTTTAGACTTACTCTGGTGCTCATGTGGCAACAGATTATATTATCAAATGAAACTTTGTGAGTCCTTGAGAACAAGAACAAAAATATATATTTCCTGTGTTCTAGCAACACAATAAGGCGGCTTCAGTTTTTTTGCTTAATTGGTTCTACTACTGTTTTATACATGATGTGATGAAATATCTTAAAAAGAAGTTGTCGTTTAAGATTATTCTTTTCATTAACAATGCTACTGGCCATCCAAAATTAACATGAAAATATTGAAATGCTATTCCTGTCCCCAAATATCATTGCTACACTTGATCAAGGCATCATGTAGTTCATGCTGCACTTGAGACTAACCTGATTTCAGCATCATGGATTTAGGAAATAGATTGACAGTTGCTAATACAATTGAACTTATTGATCAGTTAGTTAATGCTTATTTGAAGGTATTATGGAGCAATGTAATGATTTCTATGGCTTCCTTACAAGCAATAAAAAAGTTAAGGAGATTTTGCAGCTTATTAAGAAAGTTGACAGAAGGCTTTTCAGACATGATTTGAAGAAGTTGAACAACAAATTGAAAAGAAAGAAATCTTTACTGAGGAAAACCTATATGAACTGCTCAAATTAGTGACAGAAGAGGAAGCTGAAAAAACAGAGGCCTATTCACCACTATGAACTCTGGAAACATTCACAGCAGTTTTTCACCAGGTTCATATTTTAAAGGATATAATCAAGGAGTATGAGACTACAATAAAACAATCACGTTTTACATAGAGCCACTGCAACAATTGCTTGCTGAAACCATGAGAAAGAAGAAGTACTTTCCTATAGCTGTTCATTACCAGAAACATCCAATTATCAAGCTTCTTTCCAATCTTGAAAATCTTCAGCTATTAACTTCCAAAGAACCTGGCATTATGTTGCCTTCAAAGCCTCAACATACAAAGTTTCTTGAATATGCATGCTTTTTTTAATCGTGTGGAGAATCAATTAATTGCATAAGATGCAGGCATAGAGTGTGTGCATGTGTACATACATACTACGAAGGGATGTAAAAAGAAATCTTAGTCATTTGGGCAGATTTAGGAAAGCATTCAAAACTAAAAAAAAATTTAATAAGTTGCTTGCATGGCAACTGTGCCATATTTTCTTTTAAGAAGTGTGTTATAATTAATTAAAATTATAAAAAAGAAAAATTTCTTGAATAACTGCAATAGTGTCTTAACGCACATTCAAAAACACTCAAATTTTTACCTCAGTTAGACAATGATTTACAGTGTAAATGATGTCACTTGCGAAAATCTCCTGTAAGGGAGATAATTCAATAAAACCCAGAACTGATTGACACAATAGAATATTTTGTGATACATATGTTTAAAACATTTTTAAAAAACCTAAGCTTTATTATTAAGAAATCTATCTACATTCACTTTGCATCTATAATAAAATCTCACTTGTTCATATTTTGTAACTGAAATGGGAATAACTTACAAAATGTTATCATTTTTACATAATCATTTTTTAAAAATAATTATTTCACCCCAAGCAAGACAGTACAGCCACTGATCCACAAGGAGTTACATAAGAGAAGAGTGATGAGAAAAAGGAACAAGTTACAGGGGGTGTTAGAGAATGAGAAGGATGAGGACACTGGTGTGAAGAGAGCTGCATGAGAGTAGAGTGGAACTGGAGAAGAACATAATATAAGAGTTGTCAGAGAAAGAATGCAAGTTAAGAGATAGCAATTGATATTGCATTTAAATTCTTGGAGATTGTAGCTGTCAGGGAAGCAAGTATACATACCAAAAGGAATTCCACAGGTGGGAAGTGTAAGAAAAGAAGCTGAAGAGTAGAAGTTTTGGTTACATTTGATTGGTTTCATTGAAAAAAAAGTGAGGCCTAGCTGCTAATCTAGTAACTCAAATAAATTCATGCAGAAGGGCACCAAGGAGCTAAGCTCATCGAAGCAGAAACTGTGAAAGTATTTGTAGAAGAGACAGAGAGAAGCCACATTATGTCAGTGAGAAAGTGACTAGAGCTGAGCTACCAGGTTGAGATCTCTGTTAAATTTGTCAAGACCAGCAGGCAGGCAGGCAGGCAGGGCACTCGGCCAGATGTGACAGCAGTATTCAATGCACGGACAGAGAGTAGATTTATATATGTGCAAGATGCATTCAAACCAGAAAAACTTCCTGGCCTTACACAGCGAACTGACCTTCCTGGCAGCAGATTTAGCTATGGATTCAATGTAATCATTCCACTTGAGGTTGGCTGAGAGAGTTAGGCCAAGGAGGTGCAGTGTTTTGCTTTCAGGGAGACTAGCCTGACCCATGCTGAGTGGGAGTTGGAGCAGTTGTCTATGGTGATTAAAAAATAGCAGCTTTGTTTTGGAAGCATTAAAATTTACGAGCTATTTGTTACCACAGTCCGCCACAGATTGAAGGTTCTTTTCAAGATCAGCAGCAAGGTTTGCTTTGTCAGCCTCGGCAGATTTCTTATTAAGGCGGGAGTAAATGATGGCATCATCAGCGTAGATGCCTACTTAGGATCTGATTACATCAGGGAGATTATTGAAGAAGATTAGAAAAAGTGTAGGACCTAGAATAGAGCTTTGAGAGACACCGACATTCATATGATAGTATCTGGAAGCATGTCCATTCAATACTACCTTTCCTATGCAATTTGGAAGGAACAACTTGATTAGATCAAACAAACATCCAGTTATACCATAGCCCTGTAGCTTGCATAGAAGGCCAGTATGCGAGACTGTCAAATACTTTAGAGATATTTAGGGCAACAGCTCAAGCTTTGTCGTTCTTATCAAGAGCCTGGTATATATATTGTGATAGTCATTAGTATATCAGCAGTAGACCTGGTGAAGCAGAAATCATAGTGTTTGTCAGAGAAGAGGTAGTATGCTGTGAGATGTTGAACCACTTTAGCATTGATAATATCTTCGAAGACTTTGCCAAAAATTGATAGGAGGCTGATAAGGTAATAAATAAAGGGGTCTGAAGGTTCTTCAGTGTTCTTAACTACAAGAACCACAGGGGAGGACTTCCAGCAGGCAGAAAAGCAAGAAGCAGAGAGGCAGTAGTTGTAGTTTTGAGAGGACAGAGGAGAGTTCAGGGGCACATTTCTTCAGGACAATGATTGGGATTTTGTCGCCTCCACTCGCTTTATGGGGGTCAAGCTTTGAAATTATGTAAGAGACCAGTGAGAAAGTAATATGGACACCACTCAGTTAAGCCTGAGTTCTAGGTGGGAAGTCTGGTGCAGATTCCCCAGACAAATCAAATGTTAAGTTGGTGGAGAATCTGCGAGCAAAGCACTCAGCCTTGTCTGCTGAAGATGTGAGGACCTTAAATTTATTGATTAAAGGTGGGATTCAGGGTTTGCTGTTGTTTAATACATTTTTACAAAGCCGCCAATAGTCTTCAGAGCCGAACTTGTGGGATGCTATATGCTGCTTCATTCTATCAGCAAACAACAGCTTAGCATCATTTAGGATTCTCTTGCACTCATTATGAGCAGAAGCAAAAAGACACCTAGTATAGTCAGACACATGACTCCGATAAAGCCAGAAGAAGTGATTCCTGTGGGCAATAGCAGCAAAGCAAGCAGGGGAGAACCAGGGGAACAAATGGGGTTTAAGTCATAACTTCCTGGCTGGGATGAAAGCATTGATGCCAGCTTTAACCCAAGAGGAGATCTCAGAAACACAGTCTTCTGGGGGGAGGGGAAGTGGAAGGAGATATTAACGGAAACCACAGCATGATCAGAGTTTCCAAGAGAGCAAAGCTGCATGACATTGCAAGAGTTAGGGATAGAAGTGAAACAGTGATCAGTGCCATTAGGGAAACACATGGGGAAATTCACCACTTGGGTAAGGGATTGACTGATTGAAAAGTTCATGGTATGCATACCAACAAGATCTGTGACAGTTTTCTAGCCACTTGGCATGGTGGGCATTAAAGTCTCCAAATACAAATATATGAGTGAACTGATGAGAGGAAATGGCCTTATCTATCTTGTTCAAGATGCTGTCAACAGTCAGGAGATGAGGGGGAGTGGTAGAGAAAGAAAAGATAACTAACCAAGCTTAGTAGTAATCATTTTATTTGCTTTTGATAAACAATAAAAATAAAAGGTAAAATAATTTACATTTTGCAGTGTTGCAGAGATTTTCCATGATCAAATTAATTCTTATTTAAATGAGGTGCTGAAAAGTTCTCAACCCAAATCCCTTTCCAAAAATCTGACCAAATGACCACACGAGAAATTATTTTTGAATTCTTTCTTGCTCAGACTTTTCAGCACTCCTTCAAACATAGATAAATTAAAAGCAAGTCTTTTATGCTCTTTACCTTTGAGGTTTGATCATTTCTCTTGTGTTTTAATTAGTATACATGAAAAATCATCATCTTTCTTTGAGAATAAATAGCTTCTATTATTAACTCCCAAAAAATTAAAATCATTAATATACTATTTTTGACAAAGTCAATGCGAGGAATTAATCTAGCCTTTATAAGTTCTATCAAATGACCTATTACAAGTTACAATAAAAGAAATGATTTCTTCAATAATCCTAAATAATCAAAGAAAAATACATTTTTACCAAGCAATAATGTTTAAGACAATATAATCTTTAAATTTTATACTTTTCCATTTTCAACATTTTAACTTTCCTTGATATTTACACAAAAATGGTCGTTAAAATAATTTTATCTAATCACACACATTTTAATTATGTAAAAGATGTGAATTTCTGGCTAGATTTCCATTTTTATGTTATGTTCTTAATACAAAATTTTAACTTGTTTATATTGTTATTTTTATCAGAACTAATAGACAACACTGGAAAAAGTATATTCAGCATATTCAATGACTATTCATTGATCTATGTGGAGGAATCAATAAGCAGGATATAATTATTAACTGAATCTTTTCATCTGAAATTTTTACTGTATAATGTTTGATATATGTGATTAATATTCACCACTGAAAAGGTAGGATATTATGTTGAAAAATAAATTTTTGTTGAGTTTATTATTTATTTATTTATTCATTCATCATTAGGTTGTAGACTTATTAATGTACCTATGCAATAGATTTATGCAAAATTACTATATTTTGCACAATGTCAGAGAATCCTAGAAGTGACTTTAAAGTTACTCAATTCTTTATCACATATGCAGTAAGTCAACTGTAGGATAACTTTTACAAGACTTAAGAAATATTCTCAAATTGGGAGAAAAAGGGTTCCATGTAAACTTTTAGGAAGGAACAGTAGTTAACAGTCAAATATTTGTTTTCCACCACTCTTACTCAGAAAAAGTTATATTTTGGGACAAGAAATTTACAGGCAATAAAATGGCCCTACAACAAAAATCCAGAATGAAAAAAATCATGATTAGATCCAAAACAACTTTCTATTTCTCAGTAGATTCTATTTACGCTGAGATGTTGAAGATTCTTAAATCTACTGATAAAAATGTTCTACCCTGCATTTAGTGAGAATCAAGAGTTGAAGTTTATTAAAAATTGTTAGAATGTGAACTAATTTATCGTGCAATGCTACAATGAATAATAGTTTCATTTGAATGACATACCGAAAGAAAATACTTTTTGTTGTTTTTTAGTTGCAAGCAAGTCAACCAGTGATCTTGCTGGATGACAAAGCTCATCCATATATTGAAAAAGAGACAGCAATCATGGAACTAGGATGGGATATTCTTCCATTTACAATATATTCAACAAAATTGCCACCTTTAGAATATTTACGCTTCATACAACATTTCCTTGTCAGTGACCAAAAAGTGTTTTAAAAAATCATAGGAAAAACCTATCAAATCGAAACCTAAATTAATTTTCATGATCAAATACACAATTAATCTAAAAAAGGTGGCATATGGCCATAGAACCCCAGAAAAAATACTTTGATAAGTGAATAATAAGGCTATGAATTTATATGAAAAATAAATTTTGTCAAGAAATATTGTAAACTTTTACATTAACCACTATATATAAAATTGAAATAAATCATCACATTGTTCAAGTTAAAAAGCTATCCAAGGATAAGAGTTTTTACTGAATATGCAATATATTTTAATAAACAACTTTAAATTTATTTTTATAATGTATGTTTTGATTATCCATTTAAATGTCAGATTTACTGTTTATTTTTGCATTGGTATTGTGTTATAGCTAAAACAATCAAAGAAACACTTATGTATAAGTATGAAATAAATTGATTTAGTAATAAGCAAATTAAACTTTTTTTTTAATTGTCAATGTATTCTTTTAAAATTTAGAATTTTAAAATTGTAATCATTTATGCATTATCCATATAAAAGAGAATAAAACAAGCCTTAATGACTTTAAGAAAATTCTATTTGAAAATATAAGCAATTTTTAAAATTAAATTTTAAACAGATGAGAAGAATGGATTCATAGAGAAACTCAACTGGTTCATTTCAAGAGAAAAGCGTCAATACCGAGTAAAGGGAGAAAACTTAAGTGCTCTATAAATAAGAGATCTGTTGACAATCTGACAATTTTGTTGACCCTGAATCAAAGCAGTCACTACATGCTGTATAAAACGAGTTTTCAGTTACAGCTTTACATAAGTCACTCAAGAAAAAGAATTCAAGTGTCTTTATAAAATGTAGTAAATTTTATGTTTTTTAAAATCATAGAGTAGCATTTATGCAAACTATTTTATGACAATTTTAGATTTAAATATGAAAGGAGTATTCTGATATTCAGATCAATTTGCTTAGCTAACGTCACTAGCCATTAAGAATGGCAATAGATATGGCCCTGTTGATAAGCCAAAATCATGTTAATATACTTGTTGATAAGCACAATAGATTATGATCTCATTTTTTTTTTTTTTTTTTCATTTTTCTAGGACAAGGAAAAATTATTTATAAAATGTAAGTAAAAACCCTTTCCTTAAGTGGTCTGCTGTGTGCTCAATACTTCTGTAGTCTAAATATCTATACAAAGGACTTATTGATCATTAAGATACAGTAATTTCAAACATCGCAGCAGTAATTAAGCATGAAGTAAAATATAAAAAGAAACTCTGAGGAAACAAATGTCTATCTGCATCTGATAGAACAGATATAGTTCATATAAATATTCCCTAAAATACTTGACTGTTCACATTGCACTTTAGGATTTACTAAGTTTCTATGTTATACCTGTTCTTTTTTATGAATATAGTCATGTCAATTATACTTTGCCAATGACATATCTGACTTGTACATTGTATCTACATCTTCATAATTATCTTCTCTGAAAACTAGATTTAAAATCATGAAAAAGCTACAATATCAATCAAAGGAAAGTATAAAATAAAAACTGTATATGACAAGCTCATTATGAAAAGTGCAGACTAATTCACTACCACAATGATAAATCATTCAAAAACTATTTTAAAAATTTATGCTTCTTTATTTAAATTCTTCAATAATATAGTAAATTTCATAAAATAAATCAATAAAACTAAGATTTCTATTGCATTTTATATAACAAAACTTATTACAATTACTTCATCTTTTAGCCTGTCTTCATCTATATTAATATGCTAAAGTATGTGGTCACTAGATGTCATGAAAAACATTTCTAGTTAAATTAAGCAATTTCTAACAAAATAGACTGTGATACTGATTTTTCTATAAAGTACAAAACTATTTTTTGATCTCAAAAATAGGACAATAGATACGGTCAAATTCAATGTATTGCAGTCAAATATTTACATTCTTGAGGGTAAATTGGTACAGACAAGTAACTTGGGCAGAATGAGGAGATGGGAAAATGCTGATCTCCAAGGTCATTGTAAGTTATGAGGTATTCTGGGCACTAGTGGTCAATTTTGGTTTAAAATGGCTTTTAAAACAAATGAAAAAACTTTAAGGAATAAAAAAAAAATGATATTTCTGTTTTGTCTGTAAAATATTGTGCAACACTGTAAAACACTTTTGGATAAAAAATTCTATAATGTTGAAGGTAAAACTTTTTTTCTTATTTTTTTTTTAGTTATCCGAAATGTAATCTGTAAGTGAGGCATTCTTACTGCAAAGAATAAAGAGATTCAGCTGTACAAGCCAACTGACAATTCTAAACACCTAGTGGGAGGTTCAGAACCCAACTGAGATCTTTAACTCTTCAGCTGCCTGGTGATCCTTACAGTCTTGAACTAAAAATTAACTTGCCAATCATGCTTCTCATAAATTTCAACCCTTCAAAATTGTGCAATGGAACTGTCAAGCAGCTTCATCCACATGTCATGAAGAAAATTATTCTAGGTTAGTTCCAAGAATTTCCATAATTCCAACAGACTTGCTCTTTGAATTACCAGTGTGAATCAGCTCTGTCAAAACTGTCAACAAGCCCAATTATGTCATGTACCTAGAATCTAAAGGACTACATTATTTGTTTTGTTTTCAACATCACATGTTTTTTCGTTACCAATACTTTTTATATGTAAACAGTGTAGATCGTTTTTCTTTTCATTTGTTATTTTGTATAAGAAAAATATGTTAACATATTCTTTACTGCGCTGTTTTTTCTGAAGTTATTTTTCTTTGAACTTTGCCAAGTATTCCTGCTGGTAAATATATAAACACTAATATAAGGTCATAATTACTTAATATTACTTAATCTGTTTCATTAATAGTGTTATTATATGGTAAGTAACCACTTGAAAAATATTTTAAAATATTTCAAATATTATCAAGATTCATAAAATTTAATTCACTGGGTTAATAAAAAATCGTTCTGTAAATCATTTTCAATTTTAGTTAAGACAAAACTACTAAAAACAATAAGGACAATCCATTATGTTTATAAGGTTCTGGGCACATCTTATCTAACTATGAAAGGAATTTCTTTTTTTAGTATAGTTTAAAGAGTAGAAAAGTTACATTTTGTTATGTGTTTTGAATAATTATTCCCCCATCATAAATAATCAACTTATGAATCAAATTATTAACACAATTTCAATTTGATTACTATTTGAAAAAGTATTATCTTAATACCCTTGATTAATGTGTTGCCACAGATAAGTCTGAAATATACAGAGTTAATTTTTTCTCATTAATAACTTGTCCATTTCACATTCTACAAAATTTCAGACCACTACATACCCTAGTAATATATTTTCATGAACTGGATTTGAACTTGAAAAATGTGAAAAACCACAAAATCTTTTTAAGAATTAACTGTTGATTTTATAAAATAGAATAAATACAAATAATCATTGATATTCTTTCTGAAGTATATAATTCAAATATTTGTTTTACATTTCATTTTGTAAAAATAACGTAAATAACAAACTTCAGTTAAACTGGCATGGCACTGTTTGAAAGGATTTAAACCCTTGCCAAGTATTTGAAATTTTTAATCGGATTCATGACTTTTATAACTAGAAAAATATTGTTCTTATACGTTTAATTTTAAACTCAAAAAATTCAGTACTTACAATATCAATCATAGTATCCAAAAATCAGTTTACAACAAATAGCCTCTAAATTCATAATTATATGTACACTTATTTCTCTTCTGTCATTTTTAACTGTATTCTTTATGCTTGTATCATGTTGCTCATTAATCAAACATAATGATACAGACCTGAAAGTATGCTTTCTCCATAATAATCAATTTCCATTTCAAAACAGACATCTTTTAATTTTAACTCCTTAGTTTTTCATTAAGAAAATGTGTTATTCTTTTATAATGATGACTTCTGATGATGAAATCTTTGCTATCCAATATGCTTTGGATAATGAAAAAGTAATATTAAAAAAAAACATTACAAGAAAACATTCTGTACCGGCTATTGAGCATTAATCTCCCTCAGATTATCCAGTAAAAACCCAGGGAACGAGCATTAAAAAAAATGTTTTGATCATAAATACTTGTTGAACTTCCCAAACTTTGAGAAGATCATATTCATCAACCCCAAAATGAAGGAGTATCTCAATAAGAATGATTTTTAAAACATCTATTGAACAGGTGAAGAGGCTCATCCCTTTTTTCCTGTTTAGGATGCGGTTTCCGGTTTTCTCTTTTCCAATCTTTTCACTCTTTTCCTTTTTTATTATTTTTTTTCAATTGGAGTAGATAGACTAAACTATCGCCCGGTTCACACTCCACCCACATCTATTGAACAGGTGAAGAGGCTCATCCCTTGTTTCCTGTTTAAGATGTGGTTTCCGGCTTTCTCTTTTCCATTCTTTTTACCCCTACGTAGCCCCCTGCGCATCAGTGGCGTTACCGCCTTGCTTGGGATGATATGATTAAAAAAAAAAAAAAAAAAAATGCTAATCATTGTTCAACAACAGATGCTCAGACAGTTTAGCTAATAACTATGATAATATTGTGTTGATAAACTATTATCTGTTAAAATAAAGTAGCTATTAAAAAAATAAATTATTACATTATAAGTACAGTTAAAAAAACAAAAAAAAAATCACTGTTGCACTCAACATGCTCAAATATTTCATTCAGATTGATAATTACAATGTTTTTCTTTTGGTGGCAACCTTTCTTTTAAATATCTATCATTAAATATGGTTGACAAAGAAGATTTAATTAATTTTTTTATTAAGTTTTCCAAAATCCTAACATTTTTCAGCTTTTTAGAAGTTAAGGAATATAGATATTGTCCATAATTTCTCTCGTCCAAAGTGATTTTGGCCACTTCTATAGCCATTTTGAAGGGCATTTTGTTTCTGGTGTTGTTATTTTTCATTATTTTTTCTTACTACTGTTACATAGTAATATATATATATATATATATTATAGGGTAAGTGAATGGAAAAAGTGACATCCCTTTCTTCAAGGAAGCACTTATTAATACTAATGTTTTTCTTGATGGAATCAGTCATATGGTCCAAATGACCAGAAGTGTTGTAGAAAATACAACAAAATGCATATTAGGTTTACATTGAAAATTTAAAGATATAGAGACGCTCGGTTTTAAACTCATCGCATATAAGTTTTTTCTCCAGTTTGTAATAAGTTTTTTCTCCAGTTTGTAATTCATTTAACCACTGTGTGTGTGTGTGTGTGTGTGTGTGTGTGTATATATATATATATAAAACATAAAACTTTTCAGTGAATAATATCTAAGTAAAATAGCATTGGAACATTTCCAGATTTTAAAAAAAGCCAAGGTGATATTCTACCTATTTTTCTGACTTAAAATTATGCTGTAAAATAATTAGTACAGGTGAAATTAACACAAAAATTGTACTATTTTTTAGAAAAATTAAAAGGAAATGTTATCCTTTAATATAAGTGCTAACTAGTTAGTTTATAGAGATGGAATATGAAAATCAATTCCAATATAAAGAAACTTACGTTGAGAATTACTGTCAATAATCGGTAAACGGTGTATGGTGCAAGGGAAATAACTCGTGGATACTATGCAACACAATGAATTCGTTAAAGAGTGTGAGCAGCAGCAGCAGCAGCAGAATCTGACGACTATAGCTACTTAAAATAAATCAGGTCAAGAGAATAACAATTTTCTCCATCGGCCAGATGCTGTCGTTAGATTATGTGGAAGGGCAGCAGATGGAGTGAAACAAGGAGATTCACACCATCTGATGAAAGACAAAGGAAGCCCTTCTATTACATGACAACTGGAGGGTAAATCATTTAGTTTGAAAGAAAATACTTTTTCTTTTTGATAAGACTAGCACTAGTAAATTAAACACGGCTTATGGTCCTACACGTGCCTTTATGTATGTCCATGGATTTGTGTGTAGTGCAAGGCGTAGTAGTGCTTGTTGGTAGTGTTGTAATAGTGGCAGCAAACAATGACATGCTGTTGACCTATAATATGCATAACAGCTGACCTCTTATACTGCTCTCTTTTCCTCTACCCTCTTTCCAATTGTATACTTGTCTCTTTCTCATCCTCCTTCTCTTCACACTGTATCCAACAAAAAGAGACCAGAAGCTTGATGATAACGTAATTCCTGAAACTGAGTATAGACACTGCTGCCCTAAAAAGAACTGACAAAATCATTTAATTAATATATATTAACAAATATAAGATAATTACAAAAGCTAAGTTAATATCTTCCAAATCACAATCATTATCAGTATCCTCAGATAAGGTTCAATTTTTTAAAAATAGGTACATTTCTGTTATAACAATTTAACAAGAGAATGAAATGATCACTAGTGACACTAGTGTTTTTATAACTAGAAAACATTGTTATCATTAGAGCATAATTTACCTAAATATAATTATTCTTGCTGCTCAAGAAGCTGTATTCTTTATAAATGCTTGGTGCCCTAGAAACGAGCTGGTTTTCATCATGAAGACAAAATAATTTAACAGCTTGAAAAACTTTTAGCTATTTTTATTAGGTGAATAAAGATGTAAGAAACAAATTCTCATATGTACAATTCTAATATAAAAATAGATAAATCTGCCAATAGGTCAACCGCAATACATATGCACTGCTGAGGTGATCAGATGAGTGTGATTATAAATAATAAAGTTAGGGATTGAATAGAAACTAAAACATTTTTTATTTTTTTAAACTACGACAATTTTATCATTTGTTCTAATTAGTTAAAAAGTAAATAGATAAATATGAAATTAAACTTTAAAATGGAAATTATTAACATTAGTCACCAAACAGTCATGATCCAAAAGGAGAATATAGCTGAAACTGGTGAAGTGCAAAAAAAAAACGTTTTGGTTCATTTTTGTAGTAAAACAAAAAAGTCAAGGCATAATTAGACAAATAAAATTTAGCATGATTTTGATGAGTTTTAAGCTAAGTTTATTACATCACAGTTTCAAAGCTAAACAGTAATGGTTCAATACTCAAACACATGTGAAACTGCTATTTTAAATCAGATGCTGGTAAATTCCCCTATATTCTATATAGTGATAAAATTTATTGTGCAAAATTCTATTTATTCTGCTAATTGAACCAATAGCAAGTCTTCATGGTTAAAAAAAAAAAAATCAATTGATACCTAAAAAAAAAAAACAAATTGTAAAAGCATATACATTCTGGTACAGAATAATGTATCACAAGGTTAAATTGTATAGATTTTCATTTAATGATAGTTACTAAACTTTAAAGTTTACAGGAATCTTTTTCTTTTTTTTTTTAATTCAAACTTAGCATAGTGCATGTATCATTGCAAGATCAAGCCCTTGGAATAATAATGAAAACAAGACTACCATTATCAAACTTACACATGCAATGACAATAATGAAACACAAATATTACTTTCTAAAATTACATAAAACATTTAAAAAGTTGCTAATTCCATGCCTCACTAGTATGCTTACTGAACAGTGACAAAAAATTTATTAAAAATTCCATTCAATTGCAAAAATTATTTTGCCTATAGACATTTTATAAATATCACTCTTAATTCAGTCTAACAATTTACTGTTGCATTTAAATAATCCACAATATAATTTCTACATTAAAATAGTTAACAAAATGTTTTATGAAATATTTGAAAAAAGTTAGTGAAATGAAAATTTATTGAAAATTAACTGAAATATAAACTGAAAGAAATGTTCTGTCAACAGGTAAAATAACTTGTGTATATTATGTAAAATAATTTGATTAATTTTCAAATACAAGAGATTTTAAGTCAATATCAGCGAAATGAAGATTTTGGTTTATGAACAGAAATGTTACTCTCCATAAATCTAAATATTATTTTGAGAGTCATTAACATTGCATGCCTTATTCAAGCACATGAAAATCTTTGTAGTGTTGTTACCAGAATATTTTAGTCAATCCATCCATTTGACATTGTTCTTCAAGTTTATAATTTGTAAAGAAAGAGTAAGAAAGTTAGAATTAGCTTAGTAGATATATATTATCAATTACTTTTGTCGCCACCTTGTTTTGTATATAAAGGAATATATTTCCTTACAAATTATACACCTGAAGAAAAATGGATCAGTTGAAATATTGTAACAACAGCAACAAAACAAAGTAAGATTGCACCTGTTGAAACTTAATCTCTACTATTGCAAAGAATGTATTGCTCCCAATAATATCTCCATAAATTCCAATAAGCCTTAATAAATCTTATATTTAAATTCCTTAAAGATTGAATTATTTTAAAAATAAAATGAAATAGTAATATCAAACCTCAAATTTATAAAAGACACATTTATGGCTTTTTCACTTTAATACAGCAAAGTTTTGTGTTTCATTGATTTAGGTTTTAATTTTGCTCAGATTGTTTTTAATTTTTGTTGAAGTAACAAAATTGTAAATTTTTATTATTTAAGATGTGTGGATAAAGTATTACTAGAAAGATTGGTTAAACTCAGGAGAAGCATCACAGATAACTACATTTTTATTATACAATTTTATTCATATTAATTTCTTAAAAATCAGAAATTTAATTCTACAGGTTTTTCAGATATGAATAGGTTAAATGTTTCATGTAGCCAAGCATACTAAATTAAAAAAAAAAAAAAAAAAAAAAATCAAATTTATGTAACTTATACTACAATATGAATAAAACCACAGAACTTATTGAAAAAATATCAGTTGTTTTTACCTGTCATGGAGACAAAATGACAGCAGGATAATAATTTTCATTTCTGACCTTATTCAATTAAAAACAAAACTTTCAACAAATGATTTTAAGAATGCACACTACTTCATGAAATTATAACATGTTTATAATCCCAAGTCTTATCAGGAAAGCAACAGAAAAATTTCAATTCATTTTAAACATTGATTATATACAGGAAGCTAATAGTTCTCTCAAGAGTCCAAAAAACACTTTAACTTGGCCCATTTCTCACAATTTACAAGGCTAAGGTTACATCTACTATAGAATACTGTGCTAAGATATGAAGAGGCCCCAAATCTTTAGCTGCTACTTTTATGGCTTGTTAATAGAATAGTATAATTAGGCTTACCATAATTTCAAAGCCACAAACCTGAACAGTTTAAGTTTTATTATAAATTTTATTTCTTTTATATAATAAAGTGTTTTCATAACCCCATATTCCTTAAGTTTCAAGGATGAGATAAAAAAAAAAATACTGATAGTTTATATCACCAGGACAGACTTCTCAAATCAGGACAGTCTGAGATGTATGGTAAGCTTAACAAACAAACTGGGATGAATGGTTAGATTAACAACACTATGCCATTGTGATTACTTTACTATCAGCACTTGAACTCCAAAATGTCTGTAATCTCAATTTATATTGTTGTATATTCTATGACATACTTATATAGTTATTTCATTCTTGTATAAATGATTATACAGGGTGTGATGAAAGAATTGTTGTCTAAATTACACAAAAATGAAAATAATATAGACATCTCATTTTAACAGATATATTTACCAAAATTACACAAAAATATCTTGAAATATTAAAGAGTAAATTTATTCACTAAAAATCGCCATTGGCTTCAACCATGCTCTTCAGACAACTTCGGAATTTCCTCAAATTTCTTTGGACAATCTCATTGCTTAAGTTGATGAATGCTGTCATAATCCTTGCCTTCAGTTCATCTTTGCTATCACAAGGGGTTTTGTTGATCTCTTGCTTAACTGCACTTCACCCATAATAATCAAGGGAATTGCAGTCTGGGGAGTAATATGTGATGTGGTCACATAAATTGTCTGACAGTCATAACTGGTTTCATCTGCTTGGGGGAGCATGGTGCAAAATCCTGTTACCAGACAGAGTTTTCCAGCAGCCCAGGGCAGCACTACCTCTTCAAGGCACTTGATGTAGGCCTCCATGTTGAGTCTGAGGCCCTGTGGGAAGATGAATGGAGTTATAACATTGCCATCATTAGTGATCACTCCAAACACTATAATGTTGATTGGATATATCAATCAATTCTTTCTGAATCCTCTGCACTGTCCTCAGATTTACACCCAAACACTAAAATGTTTCTACTGGAGCTTCCAGTGTAAATGCCAAGTAGTACAGCATGGCATTTCCAAATTTCTGATGGAGTAAATTGTGTCCTAGTGCTTCCCCCCTCACACACAGATAGTGCCCAACTGACCCTACCTTACTGTACAGTTGACAAAATCAAAAACAAATAATGCGTATGAAATTAAAAATATAAAATGGTGATAATTTACCCATTGCACCTATATTTTTTAGTTGATTATAAGCATAAGGCTTTTCCAAGAATATTATTTACCAAGAGTTCAAACTAAATTGTAATCAGCTTGCACTAAAGTCATATTACTCTTATAACATGATGTACAGTCACCAATGAAGATTGTAACAGCTTATAAAATAAACCCTTGGCTAAGTTCTAAGTTCTTAAAGCAACATTGGAACCCTGATGTGGTGTAATGGTTAGCAATCTTGTTACAACTGAGTAGTGAGCTTGATCCTCACTGGGTACCCCATACTTTCGGCCTTGTGCCACAACTAAGAAGTACATGGAAAATCAATTATCTGAGATAATGACTTATTCTATCAAAATTTTTTTATTTATTCAATGGACCCTATTTATCTACACTATGCCAATAATTATGCAAATAGTAGCATATAAATATGACCAACTGGAGGAAGATGTCTTTAAATCTTGAAATACACTATTTAAAGTATGGAAATAATATTAAATAGAACTAGAAAATAAATTATTTTTTCAATTAAATCCAAAGCATTTTTTAAAAATTTTTTCAATTAAATTCTTCCATACAAAAGGAAGAATGAAATATGAGTAGAGTAAAAAATAATCTTCATGACAGCTAAGCAAATTTGATGAGAAAAACTTGCACAAAATAAGCATGCTTACTGGATTAGTGTAGGATTTGGGAGTAGTTAACTAAATCACTTTTAGTTATTAAAAGACTTAGTTAATAATAACAATTGTGAGGTAAACTAGGTTACAATGGAAGCTAAATTTCAGTTATATAGAAGCTATTTTCAAATATTCCCTTATTCAAGACTGACTAAAAACAAAGTGGCTTAATATTAGTAAACATAAGCTAGAAGAATGAGATAATAATCTGTGATCTATCATTAAAAGATATTTATATGGGAATGTAAAACAATATTCAAGCAAAGACTTTTGAGCAACACTAAAACTGGCTGCAAGTAATGTTGTCTAAATTACACAAAAATGAAATGGTAAAAAATTAAAAAAAAAAAATCAATCAATGAAAGACTGATGAAAGTTACAGGAGACCCCATTAAAGTATTAAGTATGTTTCTATATTTTTAAATTTATTTATACATAAAAATTATATTGACCTTATAAGAAAACTTGTCAATATTTGAAATAAGGTTAGAAACCGAGTTTCTCACAATATATTGTTCCCATAAATATATTATGAAAAATTTACCACAATCAGTATCTTAATACTAATTTTACTATGTAAACATTGACTTGCATAATAAAATTTGGCAGTGTGTATGAAAAAAATGTGCGTTGTGGTACAGTGGATATTAGTTCAGAAGAAGAAATCAGAGAGCCAAGTTCAAATTCTAGTTGAATTCATTGCATTCCCTAAATGTGTACTCTTGAGAAAGGTATTAATCCATTTCTCTCTCGTCTCTCCAGCTATGGGTTAAATAACAGGACAGATTGGGTTCTATAACCTTGGTTAGCAACCAGTCTACTGCAGAAAGTAATGGTAACCTAATGCTGGAAAATCTTCTGTCCAGTCAATCATATCTTGAGACATGATCACCCAAATGTGTATCACATATGGCACTTAACTGACATAAAAAAAGACAAATAGATTCTTAATACATGAGTATATCATTATTGTAAATGACAACTCTCAAAACCCTGAACACAAAGACACCAAATTTAACTACTCACCAGTAATCATTATCACGAATCTTAAAAAAAAAAAAAAAAAAAAAAAAAAAAAACAGTACAGGCCATTTCATTATTTGGTGCATTTTAAAATTAAATTTTACAAAGCGAAAACATGTTATAAAAAGATCTAAGTGAATGCTGAAATGAATATCTATAAAGGTTTTTTTATTTTTTGTCTATAACCTTAAAACCTAATTCGCGCAGAGTAGATTAGTCCTGTGTGTTTTGTAGAGCAAAATATATATATATCTATATATCACCTGGGTGTGATTTACAGTTATTTTCAATGACTCAATTCTACAAAAACTCACTAATATATATCTTCACATTCATTAATTGTTCCCTTAAATATAAAGTGATACAAGTGATATTTTTCACCAGATTAAAATTTGTCTTTCTATAAATTTTTCAAAAGATAAGTAGAAAGTTATTTAGATCCCAAATGTTTTCCCAAAGCTCATGTTGCACAGCCCTCAAAGCATTAGTAGCAGAAGAGAAATTGAAATAATATCCCACTGCACATGTTACTTTTCTACCTACCAAAATGCCCCTAATCCCTTGCCACCCTATCATTTTCACCCAACTTACCCCTGCCATCTCCACCAATGCCCAGTCATCAAGCCAAGCAACTAATCACACAGCAAGGGTTCAGCTACTGTAAATTATAGTGTCATGTCTCGGTCTTCACTTTAGATAGAATGCAGAACACAACAAGAAGTATTCAAATACAAGCTTACAGTACATGAAAGGTGGTGTTTTTTTTCTATAGGTAGATGAATCAGATATCTATTTAGAAATTATCTGGATAATATTAGCAAAAGCTAATGGCTACCTTTTGTCCATCCATAACTTAACAGCAGACATCTATTATTGGAAAGTAAGTACATAGCTTGTAATGTTTAATGTGGAAACAATGCAGACAACTAAAACAATTATCACACATTCTTTTAAAAACTCTTTTGTACCAAACCTCATCTGTCTGCTTTCATAGTGTCAGCATATTTTATTATATAAAACAAAGGTAATGTGTTTGCCTCTTTTTGTAAAAGCAAACTTAAATGATGAAATAATTTTCCCTCCTACATTTTTTAACATGGAACATTCATGTTATTTTTACCTTTATACCACATCAAAAATTTAGTACTACATAAAAGCAATATATATCAAATTGTTCTTAATTATATAAAAATATAAGTCATAAAATGCATTTAGTAAGTAAATAATATCCATAATATTATAGTTATTATAAATGGTACAAATTACATAATGCAAATATCAAAGAAAAATCCAAACAAATTTTTGAGATCTTTTCCTGTTTGACATCATATTTCTAGATATCTTCTGTATGTATATTAATTAAATTTGTACACAACTTTTTTGACATATTATACAGATCCAATATTTATTAGGTATGGTTTGGTCAATATAAAAGATGATAGAAAAGTTAATCTTATACCAATTTGAACTGATATATTCTCTATTGAACAAACCAACATTTAATAAATAAACATAATGTAAATATATCTATTCTAATATAAATAGTCCAGTAAATATAACATAATTATATATTAATGAGTAATTTTAAGAGAATTGATAGTGAAGATTTTGAAAAAAAAAAAAGAGAAATCTTTTTAATATTTCATTTTTTGATATTTCTCAGAATGTAAAATAGCAAAATTTAACACTAGTTAAAAACATTCACTGTTATTTATATTTTAAGAACATTTCATTAACTTAAACTATATTGGAAAACAAACATTACAAGTTCTTAGAGAAGGCTACAACCTCTCAAAAAATGTTATTACTCACCAAATAGCCAAGTGGCTACCATAAAAAATGTGAGGTTTATTAGATATGGATCTATTAAATTGTACGTTTTATTCTTGGGTAGTTTCTGCATATCATATCTCTTAAGCATCACAACACGAAATATTCATATCACATGAGATATCACAAAGTTTAGCAAAATAATCATACAGCCATTTACTTATATAGAAATGCTACAACTGTCTGGTATATAATGCACTAAATAAATAATTGAGACCTTAGATTAAAGTGTAACAAAATAACTTTTTTAAATTAATGAATTCTTTCACAGTAATATGTTAGTATATTTTTCTTATTAGATTAACAAATAGTTACCAATATATCCCCAAATCTATTCTAATAAAAAGACTACTTATTATAGAATAGCAACTGAAGATAATGAATAAGCATCAACTTGAAGGATAAATAAGAATAACAAATGTAAGAATATTACATAAAGGAAACATTTTAGCTTAAAATAGAAATAAAAAATTATAACAAAATGCAAAAATTTTTCCTTCATAATAAAACATAGTCATGGCATACTAAGTACATTATTAAAAAATAATAGACATTAAAAACTGAAGATTTCCTATAATGAGGCAAACCAGAGGAAAACCCATATTTAGGTTTAAATCTTAATCATCAAATGAGAACTTAACTACCATTTACAAATTACTTAAGACTAATATACTCACATTTGTTTACATCAGATGAATGCTAAGTATTTTATTTTGCCTTGGCTCAAAATTCTATTTCCATCAGGTGATTTTACCAACCTGATATCAGGTACCAAGCTATTTACTGCAGATATTTGCAGTTAATTAAACTCACCTGCCTTAGACTATGGATTGAATCACAAGCTTTATCCACTTCAGTCTGCTGTTCTAACAATATTAAGCAAAGAAAACATTCTTATCTTTCTCTTTAATGGATAGTATAATTTTAATATAGAGCTTAAGAATCATTAAAAATAATGAAGAAGAAAAGGTGAAAGAAGCAACAATTATATAAAAAGAGAACTTATTTTTCACTAACATATACATTGCTCATATGCTAGATGGTAAAATTTTAATCGAAAAGTATATTTAATTTCTAAGTTTATCTTTCCACTCACCATGAGTTTTGCCATCCTGTGTCCAAGGCAAAAATCAGCACAAGTAAACTTTTCCATTTGACTGACACAATGTAATCCACTTGATTTAAATCCAGATGATTAACAGCAATTTTTTAAGTAATCCCAATTGCCAAAATGTTCACATTTCTAAATAAAAGAAAAAAAATAATGAACACTTCATTAGCAGAAAAAAAACATGTTTGCAATATAACATTTTCTATTAAAACAAAACTAACTAAACAGATTTTTTCATAGAAAACATTGTTGTTCAATCAAGTGATTATAAGATAATACAAAATTAAGCTTTTGTTATATAAGTTCTGATAATAGCCCTATCTTAAGATAGGTAACAAATGTGTAAAAAAAAAAAAAAAAAAAGAATTTCTAATAATAAGAAAAATGTTAAAGTTGTATCATATCACAAAAAAGTGCTCAGGTGTTAGGAATGAGATGGATCAAGTCTTAAGCAATGTTGAACAGTTTTATAATACAAATATGATGAGCCCATAATTTGAAATTGAGACATAAATAGCTTAATTCACTGGATAGAAAAGGCTTATTAATTCTAATAAAAACAACAAATTTTGACAAGTTGTGATCACTAATTAGGATAGTTGAAAACAGAATAAATTGGCGGAAAGTGGCAAATATCCACTGGAAAAGGTTGGTGACAAAGAACAGAATTGAATAACTGGAAGTGATGATGCAATTAAATAATCTTAATTCTTAATAGTATCCAAGATATATGATAAAAAGCAGCAAATGGTATATAACAGACAATTATCAGTAATTTTGTATGTTGCTACAATCCCAAGAAATGTTACCATTTGTCTATAGAATGAATTATAACTATTAATCACAAGATGATCTGTCATCATTAACTTGAAAATTTAAACAATAATAATCTAACCAACCATAACAAATTAACCTGAAAACAAAAATCAACAGTAGTTATTAACCGTGTTAGAATAAACTATATTTAACAAAAAATATGAAACAAAGCCTTTGAATAGCAATTAGCTATAATGGAAACCTGAAAACAAAACCTAACACACAATATCAGTAAAGAGTGTAAATTTTTCTTCAACATAGCTTAAAAAGATTAAAAAAAACGAATAGGTAGAAAACAAAAATTTTGAAAAATGAGTGTAAAGTCTGAACAAAAACTGCTAAAAAATATGAAAATTTATAAATATTAACTTGTGATAAAAATGACAGTAAAACAGACCAAAAAAAGTAAGTATCTAAAAAATGACATTCAAAATATCTACTGAAAGCAACCAAGCTAACTCAATTACTTTGAGTCTATAACTTCTCATGGGTCTTCAATTTTGACAACTTTTATTTATTATTAGAAAGTTATCTGTTTATAGACATTTACTAAACATAGCTATTAATTTACAGCATTTCTTTTCACTACTTGATATTATTTATTTCTTAAAACATCTTAAATTGTTAGTTTCAGGTTCCAAACTAGCAACAAAGAAAATGTGTTATGTCAAAAAATTAAAAATTATACTTATATCAAAGTACTACACTAAATATTGATTGTTACATATTATTAAACTGCAAAATCTTAGTGACCTAATTACAAGCAGATGTCACCAGTTTTGTTATGGAATGAAGCATCGACATTTCTTGTTATTAAATATTATCATAATTACACAGGAACAGATCAATAATCAACTTACTAAAAAAAATCAGTTTATCTCCTTTATATATAAAATTTCCAATTGGGAAAGCTACTCATAATATCAATACAAATCAGAAAATATTACATTAGTAATAAAATCATGTCTAAAGCACCAAAAGATTACCATAATTAATCTGTTATAATTATAGACCATCTGAGCACATTTCTACAAACACACTTAAGTTATTCTCTTCAGTAATGTTCTTTCAAAAATAATTTTCACAAAGTAGGATAGAATAGCAACCTGTGTTTTACCATGAAATTATTTTCTACAAATATATATTAATAGTAGTCAATTAATGAAAATGGCTCTAATATTTTAAAAATATTCATGAGTTCAAACTGATATTTTACTTGAAATTGAATATATAAGCAATGGAGTGTAAGATTCAAGTTTGGCTTACTGTAAGTATTAATAAATATAGCTTAGTAATTTACATAATTTTGTGACATTGTTTCAGTAAAAGAAAATAAAAATGAAATCTTGGAATCTATGTGACAAATTCTCAAAATGACCATTAAAAATATTAATTTATGTTGAATATATCAGCAATAAAATGAAAGAAGGTATTTTGGAAATGAACCAGAGAGAGATTTGTGATCAAATATTTAAGATTTATAGTTATATTAATGTCAAAATAAAATTTAATTTTTCAACTTAGGTCAACAATTTTTTTAAGTATTTAAAAATATTCACTGACCAAATTTCTGATGACGTAATGTTATTAAGTGTACAAATTCTTTTGTACATAAAGAATGTAAGCAAGAACTACAGTTATTGCATGTACTATAAAAGCTTTTTGGAGAAACAAACATGATACTTCAATGTTGGCACATTGCAAATTCAGATTATCTCTAGATACAAAGGGTTAAGAAATGTTTATCATGTTAATTATTTTAATAAGTGAACAATTGAGAATACAAAGCAGTCAAAGAAAACTTTGAAATAGCTGCTCCAGAATCTAAAAAAGTAGCCTATTGATAAAAATTGAAGTTGCCTACTTGTAAGAATATGTCAGTTATGTTAATTAGCAAATGAGAAATTGTGACCAATAGTTATAATAATTGTTCAATATATAAGCAATGGAGTGTAAACAATGAGAAATTGTGATCAATAGTTATAATAAATGAAAAGTTATGAATTTTATGGTCCTGAAAATAGTCACCAGTAATAAGAACTTTATATCTATATTACAACACATATTAGAGTTAAATTATTAAATTAAGAAAATATAATACCATAATAGGTATCTATGAAAACAAAGAATAATTATTAATCTGATTTTACAATTATAGGCTTTTTATATATCTAAGTTTGGTTGAGACAGTCCCTTTTTGAGGGGTTTGTTTCAATGTCCTGCTTAAGATATAAGCTATTAGTATTCCTTTTTGTGTCAGCTCTGAAACTTAAGGTGTTGGACAAGGAAAAACACTTTATTATATAAGAATCTAAACTTATAATAAAAATGGAAAACTATCCCAGATAGTTGGAAATTATAATAAGTAAATAGAATGAATCTATAAATGGAATAAAAAACTCGTTAATAACAAAAACAAACAGAAAATAATTTAATCCTTTTAAAAAATATTTTCCATAAGTATACTATGACAACTTAAAGAAAAGTTTTACCAGGTGAACCTTATGTATCATTTGTCAGCAGAAAATGTATATATCTGAACACACAAATTATAGGTTTGTTATTGTTTTGTTCTATCACAGTTTGAATAAGTGTTTTGTCATAAAGAGATTTTAAGGAGAACTTAATATGAAATAAACAATATAGATCTCAATAAAATAAACGAGGAAAATATTTCATTTATCTTAAAATGCAAGAAACTGGCAATGGAAAAGGAATTAAATATTTTGAGATTGAAAATGAGTAAGAGGATGATTGAATGAGTCACAAACTAAGACCTGTGTGACCAGTCTGGTCAAGTCAGTACTTGCAGTTAACAAACATCAATGCACACTTAAAATTGTGCATGAGCAGGGCTGATGATCAATAAAATCAACAATAGCACAGGTGACTTCATCTACTGCAATGAAGAAACGGTCAAGTGTGTAGATTATTTTGCACATTTAATAGAAAACTAATTCAAACAATATCAGCAGCCAGAATATTCAAAATGTTAAATATCTAATCACTTAAGATACAGAAAATTCATTTCAATTGATTGCATAGGAGCATAAAAGATGCCTTTCTTACAAAAATATTGACATGCAATAATTACAGGGAATTATTATATCATCAGAAACAAATGACAAACAGTTATGCTAGAGCCTATGTATTAAGAAAACAAAAAGTTATGTTTATGCAATTTTGAAGTTTTTATAAAAACATGTAAAAAATAATGCAACTTACAAAAATATGAAGGGAAAATTAGAGTTACATTATGTCATATTATTATGCAGACAAATGTCTTCTGAATAAAAAAAATATTAAATAACTGATGCTGGTAAACTTTTCAGGATATATCTATATCATTAATATATGTGAGTTTTAGCTTAAAGTATCTTTCTTTATTTAAAACTGTGTTACTTGTTTGGTGGTGGCAGTTTCAAGTTTTATTATGCTAAGTTCAGCATTAAAAAAATGATGTATAAATAGATCTAAAGTATATAAACCAAAGAAAAATATTTGATTAACAGAATATCTTATATATTTGAATTTATCATTTTACATATTAATATTGGCACTGACATTCTCTCACTCCTCAGCCTTTCATTGATTTTAAAAAATTTTTCAATGATTTTGCAGCAGATTTTAATACTACCCAGATTTTCTTTCTTTGTATATTACTTTCCATTCACATACATATCTCTTTTAATGAAGAACTATAAGTTTTTTATTGGATTAATGTGTAAGAGATTAGAAGTACTATTGAATTGGTGTCTTTACAAACATGTTTTTAGCAAGATAGCCATTACTGCCTATAATACTTGTCCAAAACATTAGTTTACTTCCTCTCTCCATGTCTTCTAAGTTATATTGGTTAACTATTTCCATGAAGGACCCAAACTTTATTCCAGTCATCAGTTTCATCCAATGTAGCTCTATAACCATCACTAAAATTTACTGTTGAGAAATCAGTTTCCATGTCCTCCTTTGGGATGTTTACTTAAAAGTGGTAGATGGTTGCTGTCTTGTCTTTAGCCAGCATTTTTCAATATTCCTAATCTTTTGTTTGTTTACATTTGTAATACCACCTCCTTTAAATATTTTCTTGCTTAAAACTAGTTTAATATTTCTCAATTTTTTTTCAGTGACATTTTTAATGTCAGTTTTGTTCTTATCTTGCCAATGTTTATAATTTCTTTTTTTTAACTGTTCCAATCCCCGTTCAACATTTTTGAAATTACAACTATGTTCTCATCACTCAATATTTTGATTCTATGTTGAAGTTGAAATTTGATCTTTCTTATAATCCATCTTTATATATCTTAAATTAAAAAAAAATAAATATCATTAACTATCTCATTATTATTATACACATTTATTTTCAATATAATGAGCAACCCTTGAGTTGCATAATAAAATCTCAGTTCAATTATAACCCTACCAGTTGATCCTGGGTCAAATCCTGGTCAGCAGTAACCAAATATAACCCCTGCTACAGACTACCACACCAGATTATGTAACCACATTTAGCAATCATGTCTGCAGGTCTTAGGACAACATGTTAACCACAGGGCCAACCCTGTGCTGGTCAGTACTAACACACTGATTGCTGAATGTTTCGATCTACACCTACTCTGACCACATTGTGCTCATTATCTCAAAGCAGTAAAAGATGAAATAATGCTGGTAATTGAAGTGCTGGATTGAGCCATGGCAGAAGCTGTATCATGGGAAGAATTAACTTCACAACACACACACACACAAAAAAAAAAAAATAAGCAAAAGAATCATTGGGCTAATCTTCAGTTGGTTTATATAGTTCTTGATACAACAAAATTAACCCTTCCTGCATCAATCTCTATAGTGACACTGGGCTTTGTCAAAACTTCTGAAACCCAATTCAAAGTTCTTTGGAGTCAATCAAGAGATTTAGTGACAACCGACATGAAGACCAGTGGCACTTGATATAGGAATTCACCACATAAGTTCCCAAGTCTCCAAAACTGTCTGCTCATAAGCAGTCTATCTCAAAACTATCATGGGTGCTGACATATCTGGGAATTCAGAGATTCCTCAATTTTCACATTAATCTCAACAAGGGTTCTTTGTTCTCTTAATTAACTTTACAAATTTCAAAAATTATGCACCTTCTCTGGAAGTAATCACAGGGATCACTTCCCTTCAACTCCCACCTGCTTTACTTACACCTCACACTATTACTCAATATGGGCAGTGATAAATTCTCCCTTTCCTTCTCATTATTCAACTTCAGCCTACTTTCCAGGGCAGGCACAACTGTCTTTGTGACAAATCTAATTTTTAAAGCACATAGGCAAAGAGGAGGAGCTTTATCCTAGTCATTAATTTTAATTCCCTTGATTCCTCAAGACAGAGATAAAATTTTTAAATTTTTTTAAATATTTGGTCCTATCTGTACAACCAGACCACTCTTTTGCCAACCATTAACAGGATTTGTTTTCATAATCTTCATCTTATAATACAAACGAATCCTTAAGAAAGGGTTCATTCTCATTTCAACTTTCCAAATTTGTTTTCATCAACAAAAATATAACTATCTTTCAGTACCAATGATATCCTCTCTCCCCAACTCTATGTAAAGACAAAATTGTTTCTCCATTCATGGACTTTATCTCCTTCCCTGCAAACAATATTTATCCTATAAATACACCCTGAAAATTTCACCAACATAGTTTGCTTAATAACATTATTGCAGAAACATTGATTTGTGTAATAAAAAGTGACATTGTGTGTGTGTGTGTATATATATATATATATATATATATATATATATATATAAAATTAAGGTGGCAAGAATTTTTGCTAGTGGGTTGACAAGCGTTTGTTTCAAATTGTGTATTTCTTTGAAACAAACCCTAACTTTTGTCAACCCATGAGCAAAAATTCTTGCCACCTTAATTTTATTAGTCAATGTCCTTTTCGATATATATATATGTCCTCTTCGAGATTGATATATATATATATCTCAGACTGTTGTTCACACTAGATCTTCCAGAAACTGTAACTAAGGTCCACTCAGCATAGTTGCAGTATAAACCAGGTAGACTGTGACTGTTGAACAAACACAAGTGTGCCTGAGCGAGTGAGCATCTGCAAAGGAGATTATCTAGCCACCCTGGTAGATGGGTATCCTTGAATACAAGTGGCCAGTCATATATATATATATATATATATTAGCTTGGCTAATAGCTGGCAAGAAAAGTTTCTCTATGGTGGTTAAAAGAGGCATTTTCTTTTACAGGCAATAAAATTTACAAGACATTTAACCACTGACTGGAAGTTCATTTCAATAACAGCAGCCAGGTTTAGTTTGCCAGTCTTGATAGAGGTCCTATTGAGATGGGAGTAAATGGTGGTGTCATCTGCAGAGATGCCTACCTTGGAACTGATGACACCAGGAAGATCATTGATGAAGACAAGAAACACTGTAGGATCTAGAATAGAGTCTTGAAGGACACCCACATTTGTGCAAAAGGATATGGAAGCTTGCCCATTCAAAATGACCTTCATTTCACAATTCAGTAGGAGCAATTTGAATACATGCACATAAAATACATATAATAACACATCACTCAATATATCGGGCATAACTAATAAAACAACTTCTAGGTAAAATTCGACTTTATTCATTAACAGATTGATACACTGATTCCAATGCTTTGCTAACAATCTGATGCCTTTTTTGCAGAATGATTTGTCTTTGGCCTCAAAACATGCCTCAGTTTCCGATATCACTTCTTCAACGGAGCCAAATCTCTTTCCCTGGAGCATTCTTTTTAGGTCTGCAAACAGCCAGTAGTTACTGGGGGCCAGATCTGGAGAACAGGGTGGATGCAAAAGCAATTCAAAGTGTAATTCATGTAGTTTTGACATCATTGTAATCGATTTGTAACAGCATTGTCTTGGTGAAAGAACACTTTTCCTTCTTTATTTGCAGCCGTTTTTAATGATTTCTTTCTTTAAACACACCAATAATGCTATATAATATTCACTATTGATAGTTCTTCCTTTCTCAAGGAAATCTATGAGCAAAATACCTTGCGCATCCCAAAATACAAAGGCCAAAACCTTGTCTGTTGATGTTTGCATCTGGTTGCTTTGGACGATTTTCACCTGCTGATATCCATTCAGCTGACTGCCGATTTGACTCCGGAGTGAAATGGTGGATCCATGTTTCATCTATTATCATATATTTATGCAAAAACTTCTTGTTGCATTGAAACAGTTGCAAACAATGTTCTGAATTGTCAACACGTTGTTTTTGATCAACTGTGAGCAAACGCGGCACCAACTTTGAACACAGCTTTTTCATTGACAAATGTTCATGCAAAATGGTAAATACACTACCTTCTAATATGTTCAACTCCTTTGCTATCTTATGCAACTTCAATTTACAATTGGCCAAAACAAGTTTGTGGATTTTTTTGATGTTATCCAAGACAACTGCCAATTTTGGGTGACCTGAGCATTCATCATCATTTGTGTCTGTACAATCACGTTTAAAGTCAGCATACCACCTCTTAACCATTGTTTCTGACGGAGCAGAGTTTGAATAACACTTATCAAGCCATTGCTTTACTTGAACAGTATTTTTTCTCCATCAGAAAGCAATCCTTTATCAACACACGGAATTCAAATTTTTCCATTGTTTAGAAAATTTGCAACAGTAGTGTCACTTAAATAACTGTAATTTGTAAATTAAGAATCCAACTGAGCCCAAATTTTGTCACATGCAATTTTGGAGGTTAGTACTTCATGAAAATCATATGGGCTTTTTTTTTAGTGGTGCCATCTATATGTCAGGATGTGTTACAAGAAATAAAGGCTTTACATATTTGTCAAAAATAATTACAGTAAGTAAACATTACATGAATGAAATTAGATTTTCACTGAAACGTCAACAAATAATATATTTCAAACTCAAATAGTAATTAAGATATAATGCTATTTTTTTAACTGTTAAAATGTCAGGCTTATAAAATTGGTTACATGTTGAACAATCTTATTAACTTAGATTATTCAGGATAAATTTGCAAAAACTCCTTAAAAATAAGCAATTAGAAAATAATATATTTTGGAACTAGAGTTGAAAAAGCTTAAAAAATATGAGAAATCATTTTATATCAAGCAAGCTGATATTTCAGGATAGATAAAAGATTTTAATTCTAACTCTACTCCTAAATAATAATTCTTTATGAAAAATATTATACAGTTCATTCACATTTAAAATATAACTTTATAAAGAATATATATTTTTTTGTACAGTACAAAGCACTTTTTAACAAATGGTTGAGTTTTTTGACTTTCAAATCAATATCAAATATTGTCTTAGTCAAGTATGATAGATTTTGTAAATCGGCTTTATCATTTGAAACCATTCAATGTTATTCAATTTTATAATAGTGCAATTTAAATTAAATTTAATAATTTATACTTTGTTTTGCGCCATACAAAAATATATACCAACAGGGAAATATAAAGAAAAAAAATAATATCACATCTTTTACATTGAATGAGTGAAGTATTTCTAATCTTTTCTGACAGATTTCTTTATGCCAATTTTTTAAATTTTAAGTCATCAATATTCATTATTCATAGACAAAAGAAAATGAAGACAGGATACATACTGCAGCATGTTGTAAATATCAAACTTTTATAAAATGTCAAAAACCAAATCCAAATATTTTATTGCAACTAGTTTATAAAATTTCATTTTACAAAAGTAATTCTGCTAAATTTTTGCATAGCAATGCATCAAATAACGAAATTTCCATATACTGTTTAATTTTGTCTTCATAAATATTGTTAAATGAAAACAGAACTTTACAATATAAAGTTAAATATGTTCCGAAATTATGATACTTAACAATTTTTTACATTAAAAAAAATCATAAAAACCAGACACTTACCATAATTTCCAAGCCTCAGCTATGGACAGTTTTCACTTTTTATTACAGATTTACTAATTTACAATAAAATATTTTCATAGCTTAACATTCCTTAAGCCTCAAGAATTACATTAAAAAAATGATAGTATATGTCTAGTGGGACACAGACATAAACCCCCTCAAACAGAGACAGTTTTGGGTGAAATACAATATTACTTATTGAGAAGTGATGTAAAATAATAACTATGAAAGAAAACATAAAAATCCTTAACTTCAAAACTAAAACCAGTTATAATGCTGCAACTGGAAAATATTTTGAAGATTATCACCTCAAATTTGACAAATTATGATGGACTCAATGCTTTCAACCACTACAATAGTGGAAACTAGAAATTAGCAATGCCCTCAAAGACAGCTATGGGGTTGTAAAATGAAATGTAAGCATGTTTTGAAATGACTTTAATTGGTCAGGCTAAAATTTATTAAAATGACATACTTATGTTTGGAAATGGGTTAGGGATAATGTGTAAGAATTTTATTTTTAGATAAAATCTTCCAAAAATCACTATGATTGTTTGATTAGACAAAAATAATTACTTCTGTGTTTAAAACTGGGTAAAGTATAGCTTCCCATATTATAGTATGTTTTAGAGAAAATTGAATAAGTTTAATTCATTTAACGATATTATTTGAAAGAAGAATGCTTACAAAAGTTCTTCAAAAAGTAATTTATCTATTTACTATATTTCATTAGAATCTCATTCTGTTTATAATACAACTTCTATTTCTCCAAATAAAAAGCTTAAACATTTTATTTTCAATCAAACCCTATTTTAATATAAAACCTGTCACTTGTAAAATAAATAATAACAAAAATGTTATAAATTAAACACAAACTGCTTTTTTTCTAGTTTTATCAGTTTAATTTTCTTTTAATTTTAGATGTAAAGATGTGGACTTCTGTAATAAAAAAAAGTATATGCTCATCATATACAGAGGGTAGCTAGTCAGAAAAAGCAAAAAGTAATTTATATGCAAGTTGGTTGTTTATAAAAGTAGATGCATAAGAATAGGATCACTGTACATAGCCGTGACTTCATTGAAGCAAGTAAACAAAATTGTCAAATTTTACACATTAGTATCATCTAACCAAATCCTTTTATTTTAGATTTTATTTTTAACATTATAAATTAATAACTACAACAATACCATAGATAAACATCATTTATGTGCCATGCCCCTTGAAGGTAATAGACATAGCTCTCCACAATTTCTTGTCCCTTGTAACTATAGGCAACATTTGACTCTTTACCATACCTTTGTCCCTACTCTACATCCATTAATACAAACTCATTAGGTATGTTGTTCAGTTTTGTAACCTTGCTAGGGGTAACAAAATCACATCAGCAGTTTCCTTTGTGACTTTATTAGGTTCAACAAAAACGCAATGTTAGTTTTATAACTTCTACTTTGTAAAGTCACAAATACAAGTATAATTATGCCTTCGAACAATAGTGCATCAGATACATATTCTTCCAGACTATGCTCTATAATCTCTCTCTCTCTCTATATATATATATATATATATATATATATATATATATATATATATATATTCTATGTGTCACATGATCCCAGCAGCACAGTACCAATAATTACTCAAAAATGAGTTCAACTCCCTGGCAATATGTGTTCAAACACAAGTTTTGGCAGTGACACATTATTCCTATATGACACTGCCCCTTTAAGATGACTTCTGGAGTCTATATTTCTTCAGCCTCATTCAATATTTAGAAATTCTGTTGCTATTTTTTTCTCTTACTATAAACCTTGTTTCAACAATTTTTTATGGTGAGGGGATGTCAAATGTGTCATACAAAATTTCCATAGATACCTCTTTTCGGAGACTTTTTAAAGCAGCCAATCTGTGTTTTAACTGATGAAAGAGTTGCTTATGTTCCCACCTCTGTCCCTGTACATGAATGTCATTTTGCTGATCAGTTTTTTTATAATGCCATCTTCCCAGAATCATTTTCCAAGTTGATACATTTTAAAAATATCTAATCTCCAGGTTTGAAATATTTACTTATGTTATTTCTTGATGCACTCGCCTAACATTCTAGTAGTAGTTAAAATCAGATTTAATCTTCCTAGCAAACATCAACTATGCAGGTGACATTCAGACACGGTGATAGGTTTGGTGTTATTCTGAAAACACTCAGAAATTGTTGATACATTATTTCATCTGACTCCTCTCCCTGCAATTTGTTTAGTGTCCTTTTAAACGTTATTGACAATGCTTGTCCATTTGATCTTAGGTGATAAGGGGAGTTGTAATATGTTTTATTGCCAATGATTTACAGAAAGTTTTAAATTCATAAGACGTGAATCGCGTCCTGTTGTCTGAAACAATAGAGTCAGGTACACCGAACCTTGCAAAAATCTTGTGTCTCAAATTTATCATTATCACAGTAGTCGGTCTTCTACATTTTAATATTTCTGGCCATTTAGTATATCTATCAACTGCCACTAGATAATACACTCTGTTTAACGGCCCTGCAAAGTCTATATGTATTCTAAACCATGGCATGTTTGTTTTTGGCCAATGTTGAAACCTTATAGGCAGTGACTTTGCTGCCTGAGCACAACCCCTGCATGATTTCATTAAATTTTCAATATCTTGATCCATTTTTGACCAATATGTGTAACACACCATTAAGGATTTCATTCTAGAAATTTCTGGATGTCCTATGTGAAATTCTTTTAGCATACATTTTTGTAATGATGCTGGTATCACAATTATTTCTGTATACATAAGTACATTATTGCATAATAAAAATGCATTATTTCTAGTAATATTTTTTCTTTAAATCTTAATTGCTTCTTCATTTTTATTATAAAGTCGCCTTTTTCCAACTTAATTCTTATTTTCTTCTCTTACAGTATTGTATAAGACATTATTAATTTCATTTTCAGCCCTTATCACCGCAATTACAGTGTTCTCAAGTGGTTCACAGAATTTGGTATTAGAGAATCCATCTGCAAGACTTAATTTTTTTGGATGGTAGAAAATCCATTTTATAATTATAGTTCAATAGGCTAGTTCTTCTGCACTGCAGTCTATTTGCTGTATGTGTGGGAACATCCTTTTTTTATCCATATATGTCCAATAATGGACAATGGTCTGTTTGTAATACGAATTCTCTACCATGTATGAATTTATTGAACTTTTTCATAGCAAATATGATGGCCAATGCTTCCATTTCTATCTGACTAGCTTTTCTTCAGCTGCAATTAATGATCTTGAAGCATGAGTTATTGATTTAGTTTTTCCATCCTCATATTTGTATAGTATCACTGCTCCAATACCCAAACCACTTGCATCTGATGCAACCACAATCTTTAATTTAGGGTCAAAATGAGCTAGTGACAAATCCAACGTTAAGACTTTCCTGATCTCTTTGAAAGCAATTATCTGACCAATTCCATTTCACATCTTTCTTTAGTAGGTTATTCAAGGGTACTTTTAATTCATGCATGTTTTGTAAATATTCATGATAGTAGTTAGCAAACCCTAAAAATGCTTGCAACTTTGTTACATTTGTTGGGGCAGGCCTGTCTTTTATTGTGCTTGATGTTAAAGGATCTGGTTGTCTACTGTTTACATCAATAATTTGTCCTAAACATTTAATTCTGGACATAAACAATTCACATTTTCTTTCACTGATCTTAAAACTGTATTCTTTAATTTTCTCAAATATATTTTTTTACATCTTCCATATGTTGCTTCAGGGTCTCACTTTTAATAAGTACAACATCTAAATATGCTTGTGCACAATCCAAACCAGCAAGCATCATATCCATGATCTGTTGGAATATGCTTAGGATACCTTTATACCAAAAGGAAATTGGTTAAATTTGTATAGTCCTCTATGAGGCTTAACTGTTAACAGTTTTGAGCACACAATAATTGTTCAAATGCTGCAAAAGGTACACTCCTTTTTGGCTTTAATGTCAGTGTTAAGTTCTCTTTTACTTCGAATTTAGCTCTTTTTTTGTGCATGTTTCTAGACCTTCTGAGAAAATTTCTGGAAAAGTTCATTCTTTAATTTTTCAGTTACCGTATTAGCACTGGAGGTAGCAATATTTATGCTGGTGCAAAAAGAGTTAATTGGAAGGTCTTAAAGATCAAATACTGCAATCCAATCTGTTCCAAATAAATTAGCAGTATTCTTTAATACAAAACACCACCACTTTCTTGGTTTTTCAAAAAATTCACTCAAAAAGTTTCATTTCTTTCCTAAAACTCCATGTACAACTTTATTAGAAGGCAACAAACTGGGTTTACCCATTTTTCTCCATTTCTGTTCATTTATAATGGTGATATGAGATCCTGTAACCATTTGTGATTTTATTTTTACATTATTCATATCCACAAAAACAAATTTCCTCTTTTTGAGATATTTTGTTCAAAGTCTTGTTAATTTTATGCTTTTTGTCCTTATTCCATGTATTTATCATGTTTATATGCATTTCATTTTTCCTCTTTTTTGGTATCTGCAACAAGTACTTTTGTGTCCTAACCTCCCACATTTGTAGCATTTTTTTGTTCTTGAAAAAACAATTACTCTTGAAATGCTTACCCCCACAATCATAGCAAGTATTAGGTATTGAGAGAGATTTCCCATCTTTTTTTTTAAGTTTTGTTAAGAGTTGAAGAACGTTTATAGTTTTTCCCTTAAATGCTCGGATACTATGCACTTGTTAAGTGTCTCTCTTCTCAATCCTTGTGGTACCTACTTTTAGGTCCACAAGATGTTGACATTCTTCATTAATTTTGGATCCAGTTCTAATTTTGAAAGTATCCTGGATCTTATTTCCACATCCTTATTAGCAGTTAAACCCTCTACAAATATGAGACATTTAAATAAATTTCAGTCAATTCATTTAACTTGAACTTGTCACATTCTCGATTGACAACTCCTGCATAAGTGACAAAATCTGTATCGTCATACTTTACCAAGTTTAGACATTGCCGTCATGCATTAAACAATGAAGTCCTATCTTAAAAACTTTTGATAGAGTTACTACTATTTCACCAAAGTTTATTTCAGCTGTTTTCTCTGGCAAATTTCACATATTTTTCATCTTCAACAGAGGACAATTTCCTGAATAATAACCAAACTTTCATTATTCTAATGTGCACAATCACTTTTGAAGATCCCTTCGTAACTTTTGTAATAGGCTGAAAAGTCATTCCTTCATCCCAATTATATATAAATTCACTTATTGAATTTGCAACAGCATCTGACATGAATGAATCTGAATTTTTTTCCCCTTATTTTAGTCAACAATTTGAAAAATTTCTGTTTTTGTAGTAGTAGTTGCTGTTCATGTTGCTGTTTTTGTTACTGCAATTGTTATATTTTTTGTTACTGCAACTGTTGTTCTAGTTGTGCCAACATTTATGTCATGACAGCTTTAATTCCTCCATATTTGCTGTACTCTGCAGAATTTTTTTTTTATTAATTTTCATTGTTTCCTCATATGAAACTAAACAATTCTTCATGTAAGTTGGAACAACTCCTTGCCGCTGCTTTTGTAATGCTACATTTGTTTCAAAAATTTGTTTTATTAGTTAAACACAGGATTCCTTGGGGAATGTAAATCATGTATTTCTTTTTTCATTCAGTTAGTCGTTTTTCTGAAAATCTGCTCTGAATAGTAAAGTAAAAAATGCAATAAGACTATGATATTATTTTGATAAATTTTTAATTGCTTTTAAAGAAATAAATATATTATAAAGAACATTGCAGTTAAGTTATTAAGTGAAGACTAATTTACTAATCCAAAATCGAAAAGTTTAATGCCAATGTGTGTATAGGAAGTTTTTTTTTTTAAGTATGGTATTTTCTATGCTATATCAAAAGGTCATATGTTTCACATTTTTTTTTCCTTACACAAAAAAAATTTGGACATATGTCATTTCTGGCAACCAGCTATCATTAGCTGTCATCAGACATCTGACTTCTCATCAATTATGTGCTTAAGAAATACTTTTATTCTAAATTTCATGCTATAAACAATATTTGTGTAAATCATATTAATTTAACTTTAAATTTGCTAATTTTCTAAAAATAAAATTTAAAATTATACCAGAATATTTTGTTTACTGGAAATAGTAAATTTAATCATTTAGCTTTCAATTAAAGCTAAAATAAAAGTTTCAAGAAAACTTTTTTATTTTTAAAAATTCAATTTAAAAGTTAGATATCGAAAATGAGTGGAGGTACCTACTCCAGACTGGCTAATCTGAAGAGTGTTACCTTCTATCAGAACAATATCAGACCCAACATCTATTTGTAGATATAACAGAAATTGATACAACTTGGCTGGGATATTCTATTACACCTGTTATACTCACACCTGACCTCCTACCTTCAGATTACCATTTATCTTGATCTCTTCAAAATTCTGTTAATGATGCCAATTCTTGAAAGAATGGAATCATGAAACTCCCTCAAAGATGGCGAAAAGTAGAACAAAATGGTAGATATACGACTGAATAAATCTACATACTCATATGTAAATATTGTCATTAAAATTCACTTAAAGAACACTATGAAACTGTTCCTACCCAATGTTTTTAGAATCTAATTTGATTAGGTATATAAACTGAAAAAATATAAAATGTATTTTCATTAAAATTTTCAAGCACATATCTTGAAAAATGTCAAAGTTAATGACAAAACCATTAACCAACTACAGATATTACTTTTAAAATAAGCCAATCAAGCTTTTACAAAAGAAATGAAAATACAAGCAAATTGAAAATACAAGAAATTTGAGAACATTTTTCTTTTAAATTCAAAGTTTCTAAAAAAAATAACTTTAATGCTGTAAAGATCTTATGGAACAACTAGAATAGAAGATGGGTCTGACTGACCAGAAAAACACCAGGGCAAATTGGTAGGTGGTTTAAATAATAACCTGGGAGATTCCATTCTGTTACAGGCAAGTCTATTCTGTAAGCATTGATTGGCTGATAATTTCAGTGTGTAATTGAGCTCCATAAATATTCAACACAATCTCCACAATATCCCTTTAATGTTCACCTTCCTACAGGGAGACAAAAGAAGACAGCCATGCTGAAAGGTAAGTTATTTGACTTCTACATCTCCCTACTGCAGGAGCATAGTGGCCACTGGGAGTGGGAAATCAGTTCCTTATCACCTGGTTGATTATATGGGAGTAGTCAGGATAGAGCCCTTGGGATCCTAGTTCGTGATAACTGTGACTGAGTAGGGCCTTGGGATGCCAGGTCACTTTGCAAAGTAATGCTGCCATTTCCAGATTTCTCATCAGATTGATGTAGCCTACATATATCTGTGATTGTTGCTCCAAGGGACACAGGCCAAGGACTTGGGATAGGGGTCTTGACTGCAGGTGCCTCAAGTTTCCTCAGAAATCTACGGTTCCACAAGGTTATCCTACTTGATCCTGCAACTCTAATCCTATAATGGTGGTTGGGCAGTGTTTCTACTATTCGCCCCCTTATGTCCCATTGATGGCTGTTTGAATTTTGAATTGAAACTGTGTCTCCCTCACAAAGTGGGGATAAGTTATGTGCAGTACAATTGTACCTGTCAACAAGGCCTGCATTGCATTTAGATAATGCCTTTTCACGCCTTCGGGCTGCAGCTATCCACTCAGAGTGTTGCTGATATAAATGTGGGTGTAATGGTATAAAATCCCGAAGATGTCTATGAAGTAGGAGTTATGCTGGTGACAAGCCAATACCTTGGATAGGGGTGTTTCTGTACTGCAAAATCGCTCATGCTACCATATCATTGTCCAAGGAACCTTGATGTCCTGTGCAGTCCTTTATGAGTCCTTTTGCAGTCTTGACTGCTAACTCTGCTCGCCCATTAGACTGAGGATAGGCCACAGAAGAAATCCTTTGTTTAACATCCCAGGTTTCTAGGAACTGTTTGAATGAGTAAGCTAAAAATGGTGGCCCACTGTCAGTACTGAGTTCCTCAGGTGCACCATATGTTTGGAATACTTTCCTGCAGATGGATATCAACCTAGAGGCAGTTGCTTGTCCTGGCTTGATGTGGTACAAAATGAGCCATCCGGTGAGTCTGTCTGCACAAGCAAGATATGTGAAGGATACAACATAAAACAAGTCCATCACTATTTGTTGGAAAGGCCATTCTGGTGAAGGTGTCATGTAGATTGGTTCACGTGGTAGACTTGGGGCATTTCTTGAACAGGTAATGCAACTATTCCTATAATTTTGAATTGAGGCATTCATTCCAGGCCAGTAGACTGACTCATTAGCATGTGCTTTCATGCACATACTAATGAGTCAGTCTACTGGCCTGGAATGAATGACGAGCTGAATGTAAACACCTTAGTATGTTTCTGCATTGGGAGGTTGGGTATAACTAATCTCCTGTCCAGGAGAATTAGGCCATTGTCATTGCTGAGGCGATTACGAACCCAATATTCCCAATATTCTCGGATTGTAGGCGGCGTTGCTTGACGACTGTTTGGAAAACCTTTGTCTATGGTCCTGCATAACAAGGTGTATTGTGTGTCCTTCTGACCCGCATTGCGAATGTGGTCAGGGGAAGTTCTGGCAGGGTTACTATCTAATTGAAATATGGATGAGAGGGCTGTAGATGTCATTGCTGCACAAGTCTTATCCAATTTATTGACATCCGTAGGGGTGGGTTTTATTGGGAATGTATCAAGCAGACTCTTTATCGTAGTGACAGGATTGCAGGAAATAGCATCAGAGGCCCTATGCCATTTTCCGAGGCAGTGTTGCATAGTGAAATGATATCTCAAGCTTTTCTCCTTGAGCCGGAATAATCGTGGGTTGTGGATTTTGTTGATTTTGTTATCACCAAAAGTCCTTTGAGTGGCTCATGGTTGGTCACCACTATAACATTTGGGCAACCCAGTATAAACATCTGGCACTTTTCAAGTGCCCAGCTGATAGCTGCTGCTTCTCCTTCTATAGGTGCATATCTGTTTGGCATCCATACAAAATCTGCTTCCAGCAAACACAAGGTGCCAGCCTTCAGGACAACCGACTGGGGAACTATCGAGTGTACATGTACAGTGCTTTTGAAGAAGTAAAAATCCCATACCATCTTTACTCCAGTCAGGAGCTAAGCAGGTAACTCTGTTGATGTCAAATGTTGAGACACCTTGCCTTACTAGCTTAACAATAACTTGCTTTGATTCCTGAAAGATTATTTCCAGGGCCTGGTCCCAGGTGAATTTTGAATTCTTTTTGACAAGCTCTTGAAAGGGTAGCATAATGGGACTTAAGGAATATGCCCAGGCAAGTTGGTTTACCAGAGCAAACCAAGACCTTGCATCCGTGATAGTTTTAGGAACAAGGAAATTTAGGATGGCATTAAGCATAGATTCAGAATGGGATACTCCTGACAACGTTATCTGCAGTCCCCCAAACTGAACTGTGTCTTTACAAAATTGGAATTTGACTTTGTTGAGTACAATCCCATTTTGTGCGCATATCATTAGAAAATCAAAAGTATGATAGAATGCCTCTTTGATAGTCGTGCTGTAGAGCAAAGTATCATCAACCAATTTGACTTTTCTAGCAATGTCTTTTATAACCTTATCGTATCTGCGGGTGTATGCATCACCAAATGCCAAGTAGCCTTGAGGCATCCTAAGGTACATAAACCTTCCCCATTCTGTTATAAAAGTTGTAAGTGGTTGAGATTCCTCTAATAGAATAGAGTGGTATCCATCGACAGCATCCAGCACTGTTTTCTTGCCATGTTGAAAGGTTTTCAGCCATGTTGAAAGGGAAGTTATTTGACTTCTACAAATGCAATTCATAAATTTATATTAGTTAAATGAAAATTTCCTTCTGAATTTCAAGGTTGAGTTATCATTATTTACATTTAGACAATTATCCTCATCTTTGCTGTTATCACAATGCTTCAGCTGTTCATTCCTGCAGCCTTCATCAGGTGTATGTAAATCCAGGTAACCTACAGGGAATTCAGAATTGAACCCTTTATTTAAATATAGGAGCACACTGTTCTCGTTTCACTGCTCATGTCTAAGTGATTTCTTATTTTTATTACTGCTCGGTTATTGCTTGCTCTGTTTCCACAGAGTTCAAATATACACTGCCTGGTCCAAGGATAGAACTATAACACCAATTTCATGAATCAAAACTTCACCAAGCTGTTGTCTCACAAGACAACTACCTGTGGAAAACGTGAAGTCTTAAACTTAACCTACCTGCTGATGAGTACTACTGCAACAGCAACTGTTGTCATGCTTGATTGCACTGACTGAAGATTTTCTTTTGTTACAGCTGCTGATGTTGAAAACTTGCTGTCATCTGTCTTTCCTTCTTTACTAGTGGCTCCCATATCATATTTATTTCTATGCTAGTTCTACTAAGGGGGCTCTTAGCATAGCATACATGCTGATTCTTTCAGATGTCTAACTCTCCAGTGTTCTTTCTTGTCCAGTATTTTCAATGTACTCCATAGGAGTTGATGACTACCCTTTTACCTCCATGCCTAATTTCACTATCTCACCTCTCACTATAGCGTTTCGATGTTCTTCCAGCTTTAGTTTTATAGCATGGATAGTTTCACATTTATATTCTTTGCCACAACTGCAAAGAATGGAGTACACACAGTTCTTGGTCATGTTCTCTCACATATTAGGCTTTATTTAACAGAGATTTCTTCACAATGTGGAGCCGCTTCTAAATACTGTCCTGGTGTTGTATGGGTCACAGACCTGAAGTTTTTCAGATAAGCCATTGACCTAAGGTAGACAGACCATGATAATTTTCTGGTTTTCCTCCTTATTTCTTCTGTTTCTACCTGCAGATGCTTATGTTATTTTGAAGGATAGTTGTTGTTTTGAAGGGTACAACTGATGCTGATCATTTCTTGTTGATATGTATCTGGATTGCTACTTATGATTTAGTGTTGTAGGCATCAGACTATCACTTTCTTCATACTGTATGGATGGTGGTAATTGAAGTTGAGATATTGTCCAGTGAAAGTTGGCTTCTGATATATGGATGTATTGACCCCATTCTATGTGCGAGTTATCAGTACATCCAGAAAAGCTAGCAGATTATTATTTTTTTCTTCCATTGTGAACTGGATCAAAGGTCTTATTTTCACATGGTTCAGCAGTATTTGTACAGCTTTCTGGGGAGGTCAGAGTACAAAGGTGTTATTTACATATCTGTTGGGTTTAGTGGTGCTATTCCTAAAGCAATTTCCTCAAAGTATTCCACGTATATGTTCACCATCACTGGTGACAAGGATGAACCAATAACTAAGCCTTATTCCTATGACTATATGTCACACTCTAGCTGGGAGAATGTTGTCCATACACAGTACATCAATATTTCCATAAGATTATCTATTGAAATGTTAGTATGTTCTCCCAAGTAGGGGTCTAATCCTAATTGGTTTCAAACTACTCTCAGGGTCTGATCTGTAAGAACTTACCATCTGATTGCTTGTGTTCTGAATTTCTAAGATAAGATAAGGACTTTCCTGTTAGTGGGTTTATATCTACTAGAAATCTGCTCAGATGGTGACATGCTGAACCCCTGCAGAGAATACCAACTTTGTGAATCTTGGAAAGACCATGCATGTATGGCAGCTTGGTATAACAGTGAATCAACTGTCTATACTTATTCAGTGTGAAGTAGTCCTTATTCTTGTTTAGGATCTGTGACAGGTTCCTCTCAGTTTTTAGTATTGGATTGTTTTTCATCATGCTATAGCTGCTATCCCCAACTGAGCATGACAATTTTTTGGAGTATTTTAACTTGTTTAAACATTGCATTTAGCAGGCTGTTGATACTAAGATTACTCTGTAAGGCCTTGATTGCCAACTTTTCTTCCCTTGTAATGTTTGCTTTAGGCAGCTTAGCTGTTTCTAGTGCTTGTCTCACTTTTCATTTTAGCTCATCTGATTGAGCTTTGAGATTTTCAAGGCATCACCTCCACTGAAATCTATCATGTATAAGTATGGAACTTACTAATGGTGGTGGCAAAGCTGAAACCCTTGTTTAGCACCAATATCTCAGAGGCACTCAACTGCACATTGTTTAGGTGGACAACTGCTATACCGAAGTGTGGTAGCTCTTGTTGCTGCTTCAACTCTGTTTTATTCATCCATAAGAGTTTCTGTATTTGGTAAGCCTTGACCCTTTAGAATTTTTGACTGCACGATATCCAGATCTTGTTTGATTCTAATTGAGCATTATTTTGCTAAGTAATGTCCTGGTATGTTTGGATATTTCATGTTTCAGCTGGTGTTTCCTCCATCCGTTATAGAGAATTCTTTCTCTCATGAGGACATCCTCCTCTTTCCACTGCCCTTTGTGCTCTTCTGAAATGCTCTTCTAGAGGGTACAAAGACCAAATTTTATGACAACAATCACAAAGGTGTGGACAATAGTCCACATGAAAAGGGTTTAAATAATTAAACCAAACAATTTACTCTTAATGAGATAGGGTACTGAAATATAGATATTAATAATGCTTACATACACCATTAGACACATCTGTAAGGCACACATACATACAGAATGAGTTTAACTCCTCATAAAGCATTTAATAAAGTGCATTGCAAACAGCTGTTGGAACTGCTAGGTAACACTGACATATGTGGAAAGATTAGAAAAATCTAGAACTTATATTGTCAGCAAACTGCCTGTATAAGGATAGAAAATGAGTTCAGTAAATGTGACAAAAATAAAAAGGGGTGTAAGACAAGGATATATCTTCTCCCCATAACTTTTTAACCTATACAACAAGGCGATCCTGAGAGAATTAAAATTAGATATCTTACCAGGATTCATTATTGGTAGCCACAATCTTAACATAACATATGTAGACAACAGTGTTGATAGCAGACATGGAAAGGAAACTACAAGAAATCCTATAGAAGATATTAAAGGAAAGCAAGGAAAATTATTAAACATCAATAACAAGAAGACAAAATGTATAGTTGTTAGCAAAAGGAAGAGCCAAACATGTAAATCACAAGTTGGGGATACTGAAATCAAACAAATACAACAATTTAAATATCTAGGAAATGTTTTAACAGAGAATGGAAGGTAAAACGCAACATTGTTAGAAACAAAGAAAATAGTACCAAACTTATTTACTATCAATCTTCCTATATAGAAATGAATACTGGACAAACTCATCACAAAAATGACTTGAAACAACAAAAATAAGTTCTACAGAAGAATGCTGAGAATAACATGAATCAAACATGAGCAACAACGAAATTCTAGATATAACGAAAACAAAACATATACACACACACACACACACATATGTGTGTACATATTTAGTGTATCAAGGCAACAAAAAATTTTCTAAATATATATTGTTAAATATAACAGATAATGAAGATCTACTATGTCTAATCATGAGCCATTCTAAACATCATATTTTGGCTTTAATTTCAGGTGAAAAAAATTGTCCAACATAGATATTTTTTTATTCTGCTGGTTCTAAGCTTTTGGCTCACATGAGCCATCTTCAGAGAGGTTACACGAACATTAATGTACAGACATCCACCATCAAAGATGATGTTATTTTGTGTTGATATAAAACAATGCTATGCAATAATAACAGTGCCTGAACAGCAAACGCATTTATGTTTTCATCATTATCATGATCAAATATAAAACATTCATTGTCTGTTATATTTAACAATATATGTTTAAAATATATACACACACACTATATATTTATTATCTTCACACACACACACACATATATATATAAAACACTTAAGGAGTAGGACCATCGTGAAAATGACAAACAATAAATTAAATAGTATTAAGAATATTGCTAAAAAATAAAAAAAAAACAGAAGACGGGATATCAAAAAAGATCAAAAGAGCCTCTAAAAATATAAAGAGAAAAACCTGAGGCAAGTCTTTCAGCCGACAAACCTATTCATAAGTATATGTTGGAAGAAAAATATTAAACTTATGAAAATTTTAGCTAAAATTTTAAATGTCCCAGGGAAGTGTCCCGCATCACCCCATTGCACCAGAGGGATGAACCGGTGCTTGTCAATGGGGCTAGTGCAACCGGTGTTGCGATGACCAGTCAATTTTTGTGATTTGCCCACTCATACACATTCCATTCGGGCTCCCTACATTAAACTTGACCTTGTGTCGTATCCACTTCCTAGTGGGGTAAGAGGTAAATATCTATACATATACACACAAACATATATATATATATATATACACAGCCTTTGAGATTCTCCTCGCCAGATTGACTCAGTGGATTAAAAACTTAATTGGGCGATTAAAGTTTATTGCTTTACTCGCCTGCGGTCGATTAAAAATTTCGCAAATATCAAAAAAGGAAATCTGATTTCTTTTAAAACCCAAAAGTATGCCACTGAAGATTCACAAGTTACTTAGAATGACCTACAATGACCATTTATCGTCTCAGTCAGCGTAAACATTTGTTTAATTAATGTTTCCAGAGTGGAGCCAAAATGTCTGTCATGACACTGACAGATATTTAGAAACATTTGGAAAAATATTATCCTTGACTGAACATCTATATTCTCTCTCCGTGAAAAGTAAAAATGAACATTTGAAAGAAACAAAAAAAAAAAATATGCATACTTCTTTCAACGACAAACCGAAAAACAAATTATACAATATTCATATATAATTTTTTTATAGAAAATCGTTGAGAAAATCAGATTTGCTACTTTTTATCATCTATGAGATGGAGGTTGTAGCCAAACAGAAGAAAGAAACTACAAACTTAGGTACCTCCACTCAATTGCCAAAAAAAAACAAAAAAAACAGTATATAATAATGTAAAAGGGCTCAAACTTAATAAAAACAAAGTTTTATCATCAAAATGTTTATGCAATTATTAAGACAAAAGATCAAATTTTGTAGGTATTAGTTTAAAACTTTTTGAAATCCTTTCTAACACGTTCGAAATTTTAATTAAAATTTCGTTTTGTTTTCGGCAGTGATTTACGCTATGTTTACATAAGGCAACTATTAAAAAAAATAGTCGGTCAAGTAAAATGATTTGGGGGCGGGTGAACTTTCCCACACTATCGACCACTTACTTATTCAAATCTCAAAGGATATATATATATATATATATTAAAAAAGGATTAATTCAAAGATGTTGAATTGCCATTTCGATATGAAGATCCCCACGGGGGACGACACATCACCTCAGCAACAGAAAAAAACCTTTCAGAAACGGGAGAAAAATTAGTCTACTTTTCCTTTTTAAATAGATTGCAAAGAAATTAAAAAATAAATAATAAAATAAAATAAAATAAAATAAAATAAAAATAAAAATAAAGGGAAAGAAAAAGAAAAAGAAAACGAAAAAGAAAAAGATAGAATAAAATCAAATAAATAAGAAAAGAAAAAAAATTGGCATCATCTGGGTTCGCAAAAAAAGGGAGAATGTAACTAAAAATTAACAGACAGCCGTGTTAAATCGACCTAAGTTTAAGCAACACGGAAAAAAGGTGGTAAGAGAGATAAAAGAAGGAAGGGAGGGAAAAAGAAAGAAACTAAAGAAAAAAATTTTTTTAAATATTACAAACGCTGGACAAATTCAAAAACCTAATTTCCCCAAAACGTTGAAGTATTAGAAAAAGGCCTTTACTTAAAAAGGCATAATTATTAATATAGGGGAATAAAAAGATATAGGATTTAAAATAAAATTAGTTTTAAAAAAATTAGGTCATTTGAAATTAAACTAAATAAAGACAACACTAGGTAAAAAAAAAAAAAAAAAAAAAAAAATTAATTACAATTATTATATACATACCTATAGAAGTACACACATACATACATATATATACACACACAATTCTACGAATAAGAATACATATATACATACATACACATACATACATTCAATTTATTACACACTTATATACATATACATGCGTATACACACATATATATGTGTGTACACACCTATATACAAAAAATTCATATACACATAATATACGTGTACACATACATGCACACATATACATACACACACACACACACATACATATTAATGAATATTATGAAAAGGAGCATTTAAATAGCTATATATATATATATATATATATATATATCTCAAAGGATATATATATATATGCATATATATCATTGCAACCTGTCAACCACTAGAAAAAAAAAAATTTACAATGTTTAGTAAAACATTTTCGCGGTTAATTTTTCTTACCACAACTCACACAACTAAAGATGATCTTCAAAGAAGACTGAAAGTACCGGGGAACATTAAAAAAATGAATAAAAATAATACCTGTCAATCTGACAGCACATTTCTGACATCTTTGAGTTATAATACACAAAAGATTATTAATGAGTATGAATGGATTTTATTAAAATTATAATTTTATTATTATTCATTTAATCTGACATTATATTGATATATTTTTATACACACACACATCCATATGTATATATTTATAAAAACATAGACCACTTATATATAACAAGCTAAAATTTACCTTGTCTCAATATATGCGCCTATGGCTTAGGAAGTAGAAACTCCAACTGACAGTAAATCAGTTGAGATTCGATAC